>NTHP01000140.1:511973-537562 GCA_003416845.1 Oplegnathus fasciatus | reverse complement strand
AAATGCTGATATGTTTTCCTATGCAGAGATGTAATGTTTTAATGTTCAATAGTCTGTGTGTGTGTGATATATTGTGTAAGTTATTTTTAGATTTTCCACATGACAACACTGCTATCTATTGATGTTACAATAGGCCTGTTGTAAGCATACGGTAGGCATAGAAACAACAGTGATGTTTTTCAATTATTTTCAAATTATTCTGAGCCATTTATTTCCATAGCAACCAGCCGGTGGTAAAACTGACCAGTGTCTGAGGTTGACTAATGGCCAGCTTGTCAAACAGTAAGATGTGATAATGGCAGCTGTTTACAAAGAACTAAAGTGCTCAGGTACTGTAAGTAACCGTCAGAAAATTTCAAATTTTATCTCTCAAAACACTTTCTCAAGTCTTCCATCGTAACTACAAACTCATTGCAATTACTATAATTTGGGTATTTCCGAAAAATTGTGGAGCAGAATTCAATGTAGACATAAAAGCTTAATAGAGAATGAAGAATTGAACTGAACATTAAAATGACTGTAAGTATATGTCTAAAACCCAAAAACCAGGGTTTATTCAGAAAGAAATGTCCTTCAGCCTGCTGATCAGTTTACATTTGAGCGTTAAGGAATAATGTGATTTCAACGTATTAACAGCAACTACAAACATGAGTCTGTAAAATACTGTATGCTGCATGGGGTTAATACATCAAAGCAGAACAGACATCTGACAAAATCATTCCATTGAGCCTACTGCTTGACGACCGTAAAAATCTTTTCCCTTGTTTTTAAAACAGCTGTAGTTTTCTGAATTCCGGAGGTTTACTTTATTCTGCATCAAGCTTTGTTTGTGCCAAAAGTAACGTCATCAGCATCAGCAGTAAAAGCTCAAGGATTTTTAAAAGATTGCCAATTTGTTTTTTTAAATAACAGGTTCCCGTCTCTGTACCCTGAAACCTGAATCCATGCCTGCCAGTACCTTTTTACTAGGTTTTTGTTGAGCTGTGGATCTAAAAAATTGTATAAATAATAATTTGCCAGCAGAATCAAATTTACAAATTTATAGTTTATTATTCAACCATTTTTTCCTGCACAAAATTTCCCAAAGCAATGTTACTATATTGGAAAGTTAAGATTTTGTTTTTCAAGCACAGTCATAAGTGCAGATTGTTCCAAAAAGCTGATAAAAATATACAGGTATTAAAAGGGTGCTCTAATTATTCGGTATCAGCCTGTAACATTCAACATCCAAGTTCTGAAAAAGATAGATATTCGTTTTATTAGAATATATGTGTTGTTCCAAATAGGAACATTATGAAAAGTTGTGCTTGTAAATAAGTTTCCAATATAGCGAAAGGTGAATAATGGTAGAGTTTCTCAAGTAATTCATTAACATCCAAACTGCATCTTAACAAAAACTCAGTATCACCAAATTCACTAAAGATTGCAGAGGAGATTTTGATCCATATACATATCTTCAGCATTCATAAAAAATGACTTTAACCATTTTAGCTTTCAAGTGCCATTCATAACATCAAAATCTATTACATGACTACCTTCTACAACAGGCTTCACCAGATCATTTTTCCTGATAAACTAGTGTTTATTTTTTATAATTGTACAAAGTACAAGTGAGTTTGTTCGATGGATTTGATAAAAAGTTTAGGAACTGACAGACAAGATGCAGGATAAGGGAGTCTTGAAACTCCTTCTATTTTAGAAAGCAGTAAGAAGTAGTAGTATGTTTCTCTGTGACTAGCTATTAAATATAATTTGGCTTTTAAATGGACTTCCAGTCTTAGGCTTGCATCTTTAGTTACAGTAGTTCCAAAATACACCTTTATTTACAGGAATATTGTATATGTTGATAAATTATGTACATGACATAGATATGAGCTTACAATTAATTACAATTCTTCATTCAGCATTGAGGAGCTGTGTAGCAGAGTGTGCAGCCGTATTTGGTTGATGGCATTCTTTCGGTAACACCCATTGCCTTCTCGTTTCTTCACGGAAACAGCCTACACCTTAGTAAATTGGACCTCAGCCTATTTAAGTGGCTTCCTTTCTAACGTCTTTCTTCTCTCTTCCTCCCAGGCCTCCACCACCCGGTTTGGTTAAGCTTTTGTGCTTCGCACCCATCACACAGTACATTTATTACTGACCTACCTGATGAACATAATTATGTTTATTCTAGGTGAAGTTTACAATAAATTCAATTAGTTTAAATTTTATTTCATGTGTGATTCCCTTTCTTGTCATTGACCTAAGGCCAGTGCGTGACGGCGTTGAGCATAAAAGCCTCTGTGCGCGCTCGTAGCTCACATGCCAGTCCCGTGCCACGAGCATAAACAAAGCTTTAACGTATGTGAAGATGTTCACACTTCTGGTCTGGGAACAAGTGGGTTCTTCAGTTTCTCACCAGCTAGAAGTATACAACATTAAAATAAAGGTAAATAAGACTGTACTCCTGAATATGAGACAGACACTGTCTTGACAGTGTCTGTCTCGTATATGATAAATACAAAGACTAGCAATAGTCAGTTTAAGAAAAATGTAAATAAAATGAGAGGAAATCACCATAAACAAGTGACTGTGTCACATTACTGTTTGTCACATAAGAGCATGTTACAGAGGTTACTAAGGGCATTCAATCTGGGTCTCTCCCAAATAAAAGCATAAAGGAAAGATGAGGAGTGCATGAAATGTCATCAGGATATCCAAATCACATCCTGCTAGAGCCAAGGTCTGTAATTAAAAACTCTTGGATTTCAGAAAAGTACTGTACCATGCCAGGTGGCAGCACAGCCAGGGCTGGATGGATTAATACAGAAATGTTCTCTGGGGTGATTACTCATTAGTTACCTAATACGATATTTATTCATATTTTATTACTAGGAAATTTAAAGTTATGAACCCACGACTTGTGATTATTTTATTTTAAGTGACTAAGGGATTCCAAAAAGGTTGAATACCATTTTGAAATGCAAGACTTACTCCTCATGATGTCTCATCCAAAGTCATTGAATAAAATAAATGAAACAAACAGGATGTACATGCATTGACTGTAATCAATTTGGTGGAAAATAATGAGCCAACCTACAGCCAGCCATTCCTCTGTCAACCATGAGCATGACCAATCTGAGGAGAGTCAGTGTGTGCCTGTATGGGTGCTTAGGTATTAATGTCTGAGGACTGGGGGGATTTGTCTACCCTGTGCCCTCACAAGACACAATCAAATCCTCCATTAATTGCAGTGATTGGTAGCTCATATTCAATTTGAACTCAATTAGGCTGCATGACACACAGCCAGACAGAGTCAAACACAAATGCAGTGACTTCACCTCAGAGCCAGTGGCTGCAACGCCGACTGAGAGATGACTGTGTTGATGTGGTGAAGACACACTATGAATGGTTGCCAATTAAAGCGAAGCAGTTAGAAGGCTTCAAAGGGAGAGAGCCTGCTCATAATGAAGAGGTATGGCATCACTGTGGGAAGTTATAGTGATAATTTGTCCATCACAAAATATTTTTTTAAATAATGAAGGCAACTTGAGCTGCAAAATGTTTTGGCTAAGTGCATCTCAGCCAGAAAGGCCCAAGTTCATTACCAGTCTGCTGGTCTTTATAAAGTTCCCATTTTGTTGTCAAGATTTGAAATAAATATTAAACCAACTCTGTCAAGCACACTAAAAAATATGTAATTATTATTTGGATGTTCAAATTTCTTTTCTCCTGAAGTACTGGAGGATTGCTACTGTGGAGTTGAGTGAAAACTGCTTGTTCCAGAGGCATTTACCCGGAGGAAACAGATTATGCTCCGATACATTAAAATAAAAAAAGATAAATTCTGGAATACTACATTCTGAAAGACTGGCCCCTGATCTTATGCCTTGACATTGTTATCATCTAAAAGCTTTCACATGGCAGTTGGCAGTTGGTGGTTCTAATATGGGGTGGCTCTGGCTCAGTAAGTAGTGCAGGTTGTCCACTGCTCACAGGGTTAGTGGTTGATCTCTGGCTCCTCTTGTCAAAGTGTCTTTGAACCCCAAAATTGCTCCTGATGGTCAGACCAGCGCCTGTTATTGTTTTATGATGTATGTCTTCAACTCATTGTTATTGCTACCTACAGTATCTTGGCCAGGACACTACTGATTAAATTAAAAGAGTACCCGGACTTCTGATTTGTACCCAAATAACTCCCACTACCTCTTATTGCATACTGCTAACTCCAGGTATGCACAAGTGTCTGACAAGAAATGTATATGTGCCAATACAGAAAAAAACAACAACAACAACAGAAGACTCTTACTCCAAGTAAACTCCATCACGAGATGAAAGATCTTCAATGCATTCTGCTCCTGCCGCAAATTCAATTGTTGGGTTCAGTGCAAATCACACCTACAGGTGGTACTAGCAGTGGTAACACAGAGTCTAGCCCCTCCTTCATGGTCACACACTATAATTAAGATGACAGTTAATTTACACTGTTGGAGAAAAGTTCCAAACAAAGTGCCATAGCCTTTATTGGCAGTCTTTCTCGGTGTGCTTAATCTTTAGGCCGATTAATGGCACATTTTAAATGTATTATGCTGAAGCCTGTTAGAAGAAATACATGTGTGTGTGCACTCTTAAATGTACTGTACATTTAAGTTCCAACTGTGAGGGAAATTTGCTGTAATTCAGAACTTTACAAGTAATTTCTTGCAACCCTGTTATATGCTCTTCATGAATTACATGCATAATCATACAGAAAGATGTTACATGGGATCTAGTGGTTATACCATGTTACCAGGACAAGATGCTATAAAAGTTAAATGTCGTGAAGCTGCTGTTTTTTTTTGTTCAAATTCAAGCTTGGCATAGAATCACAACAAAACTGCAAATTTGGTACATCATCTACTTCAAATTCAGTCCTTCCACAAAGGACAAAGCCAATGGACTTCATCGCACAATCACCCATCAAATACCTCTCAGAACCACTGGAGTACTTCCAAACCACCCCACTATTGTAATCAAGATGTGGGCAAGAAAATAAAAAAGAGTGTGTAACATTCAGCCATTTGATTTTCAGTCTGTGTGTGTTAATTGAGACAAGCTAAGGCTCCATCGGCATGAAGGCTGCGTACTGTACCAGAGCTGGGTGTGTTGTTGAATGTGATACCCCAAGGCAGTCCACTTTCAATCAGCCTGAGCAATTTGTTTCACTTACCTAGAGAGAGAGGGAGAAAAGAGAAAAAAACAAACAATTACATCATGCATTCAGAGTGTATACTGCATTAGCACAGGAGTGGATTCATTCATTCGTTCATTGTGATCTGTTTTGGTACTGAATGGCCAAAGGGGACTCACAATTGGATTAAATTGAAATATCATTCAGGATGTGATAGTATGTGACACGCAGCTATTTGAGCCTGAAAAAAACTGATCTACTGTATGTGGTAGCCCAGTTATTTAAAATGCAATGCAGCAACCAGAAGGCTGCAATATCCCATGTGCCCTTCAGCACTTCAGTCAAGGTCATGAATTCATTTATCGGTGATAATATCATAGGTAAGCGATCTAATCTATAATCTATATCGCTGTCACATTAAAAAGATTATAGTAGATAAGCAGGATGAAGCAGGTGCTGGACGTAACATGATTTCTGTTAGTACACAGACTGCGTTCAGACTCATCCTGTCTGGGATTTTATTATCCTGCATTTAGTTGCTGAAAATTAATAATGGGCCTTAGACTTTGCCATTTTTACTTGTACAATAGATGATTGACATTTCTCTTGTGGTACACTGCAAAGCTGTGAGCATTCTCACATTATTCACATTCTGGTTCAGATAGTCAAACCCACAAAAGATTCCAACAGACTATCAATACATGAGTCTTCCAAAATCATTGCCCAACCCCACTTCCATCAATAAAATCACTCTCCCAAAGAACAAAAATGACCTCAGATTAGCTCACCACCTGTTCTACAGTAGCCATTACCCTCTGGAAGGCGCATAAGTCACATCCCACCAAGACAAACTATTTTAAAAGTATTAAATCCCCACTGCAATATGGACCTTAAACCCCTGAGCTCCTCAGTCATCTACTGCCTCTGAGTGATTTGCACTATGTGTAACTGTTGTGCAGTGTGTATTTGTGAGGGTGAATTGTGTCCATCCGTGTAATGGTATTGATGGAACAGTGCTGTTATACACTGTACTGATAACAAATTTTACCAGCATAGCTGTGTGGTCATTAAAGTGAATTGATTGGTTCACTCAGATATCAACATGAATTGAGTAATGAATTACTGGACCATGAACCATTTGTTAGGCCGCCTCCAAAAAACATAAAGGCTGTTTAAAGCTGCTTTAATCTATTTTTATATAAACAATGAATCAAATGTAAAAGTGATCATTTGTAGTGACAAACATAGAGACTTTTATCAGCTGACCATCAGCTCTTTGGAGCGTTTCAGGCTGTTTCAGCTCATTGTTTTGATTTTACAGCCCCGCAACTTTACCGATGTGAATATTGGACTCACTGTACATTCGCCAGGTGGCCAGAAAAAAAACTTCAAATGAATGCCAATGTTGTTCTGCTCTCTATCTGCTAATTGCAACTGCTAACAAGTTCCCCATAACAACTTTAAAGGTAATAATACTGTATGTGAGTGTTGTGTTTACAGCTTGTTTCTGCTACCCCCCAAAAGTAAAAACGTTCAGTTAATGTAGGTTTAAAGATAAGATGGAATTTTATTTATCCCAGGGGAAACTGCTGGAGTACGGTAAGTAAGTAGGAAGAGTGCAAATATATAGAGTGATAAATATCAGTACGGTGGAATCCCAAAATATACACAATGCCAAAAATATAAACAGGTTAACGGTAAGGATCATAGACATGTATGTGAAGTGGCATACGAGTATCAAATCTGAAGTACAGGTATGTGTATATGGTTAATTCAAAAAAGTTCAATGATAATGTCCATGATATTGCACGTAATGTCCCATTATTGCACATTATGTCCCATAATTTCCCATAAATCAGAGAGTTATAATGATCGTAATCCACAGAGAGACAGTAACCCAGAGAGAAAGAGAGAGAGATTAAACAAATAGAGCAGCATAGAGTTGAAATAGAGGCTAGAGCCACCTTAGCACCCCACGGCTCTGCTGTCCATCTCTCAACGTGAGACGATTAGTTGTGAAGTTTGATTGCCACAGGAAGAAAGGACTTCCCGTGGCAACCTGTGGTGCATCTTGGTGATAACAGTCTACTACTGAAGGTGGTCCTGTGTGTGACCAGCACATCGTGGAGAGGATGAGAGTCCTCCTCTCTGACACCACTACCAAAGAAACAAGCGCCACCCCCAGGACAGAGCCAGCCTTCCTGATGAGCTTGTTGATTCTAGTGGCGTTAACTGCTATCACCCTGCTGCCCCAGCACACAACAACAAAGAAAATAGCACTGGTTACCACAGACTGGTAGAAAATCCTCAGCATTGTACTGCAGACATTTAATGACTGGAGCCTCCACAGAGAGTAGAGTCGGCTCTGGCTCTTCTTTTACACAGCCTTGGTGGTCTTAGCCCAGTCCAGCTTGTTGTCCAGGTGTACTCCCAGGAACTTTTAATGCTATCCACATACACCCCCTGGATGGAAATTGGTGTAGAGGGTGTCTACTGAAGTCCACCACCAACTCCTTCGTCTTACCAGTGTTAAGCTGCAGGTGGTTCAGCCCACACCATTCAACAAAGAAGTCCACTATGCATGACTCTGACAGCGCTGCTCGGCCTGTCCAGGTGAGCATTGACATGGTGAAGCAGGAAAATTATGCTCTCTTCCAATCCCACCTTTTGGGGTATAGTAGCTTAGTCCATGGGGACTTGGCTTAGGAACTGGAGGGTCGCAAGTTCAAATTGAATTTCCTCTAGAGGGATTAATAAAGTATGTCTTCTTCTTCTTCTTTGGCTGTTGTGCAAACTGAAGGGGGTCCAGTGATGATTTAACTAAGAGTAGTTGTGACAGGACCAGGGTCTTCAAGAGGTGGGAAGTCAGTGCCACCGATCTGTAGTCGTTAGAAACGCTAGGACACTAGGACAGGAGGGTTGAGGAGCTGGGAGAGGGGTGAGCAGGCCCCTACCATCAAATCTGTTGAAAGAAACATGCAACTCGTTGGCCCAGACCAGGTCCCCACCCTAGTACCTGGCTCACTGCATGTAGCCACTGATAATCCTCATGCCACTCCACACATCATTCACATTGTTCTGCTGGAGTTTTTATTCCAGCTTCCTCCTGTAGCTGTCCTTGCCCTGCTTAATCACCTCCTTAGTTCTCTCTGATTCCGTTTCATGTCCTCTGTGTCCCTGACCCTGACAGCCCTCTTCTTCTCATTCAAGAGGACCTTGATGGGTTTGTTGTTTGGAAAACAGCGTACAGTCTCTGTTGGAAAATTATTCACACAGAAGTTGATGTACACTGTTATACAATCCATGAGTTCATCAGTGTCCTCTCCATGTGAATTACAGAGCACATCTCTGTCTGCTGTCTGTTGTTTCAAAGCAGTCCTAGTAGTCACAGGCTGACATTGGACTAGAGGGGTAGAAGGTAGACCAGGTTGTGAACCCATCATCTGAGGGGAGAGACGGCTCCTAAACATTGGCTTATGAATTGCATCTCCTTTTCTTTGCCCAGTGTTGTGTTTGTACTTTTGCCTGGGCAACACCTTTACAAATTTGTGTTTTTTTACTCACACACATAAACACACTAGCTAGAACTGTAATGGTTACCCACTCTGTCACCGGGTTGTGCTCGAGGCAACCTTGCAGCTTTGTAGTGTTGTGTGCATCTTGCTATTTTTAACATTTATAGTGGTGCGGCTTCAGTGTGCTGCAGTAAGCAGTTTTCCTTGGTCATACTGCACAGGTGGCTATTGAAACTAACATGGCTTTAAAACTACAGTCTGACTTGTTCATTCTGTGTCTAGAAAGGCTGTGGCCACACTGCTGTTTGATGAATGAGCTATCCTGATGAATACATATACATCTCAGACTGTGTGCTCGGAAGTAATGATAGTGACTGCTTTTAGTGAGCCGCACTTGAGCATACATTATCACATTGCGTCTATAGTTTGTGACAGAGCTGAAAGAAAGAACAAACACCACTTCTAGGTCTGGTTGATTTTCTTGCTCTTCAAGATTAAATCAAACTCTCCGAGTCGACCAGCATTGTTGTCACTGATGGAAATTGGACATCACCCTGATATAAGGACTCTAAAGTAAAATGCAGCATTGGCTGGGTCCTTGAAGATTGTCAGATTACAGAAGCACTTGTTGACTACTTGACAGTTTTGTCAAACTTAGTGTAGAAAAAAAAAAACCTTCCTACCTTGTGTTGCTTCACATAATCAGTGGGGAGTGGGCTGTGATGAGGTGAGTTAGAGGTAAAAGCATTATTATGCAGAAAGTATTAACAATTGCAGCTCTTTCCCATAATTACAGTGTGATTAGACAGGAATCAAGTGTAATCAAATTTGCCATAGCTGATTCTATTGTCACCAACAGACCTCAAGTGAATTTTCACTGTTCATATTGCTGAGGTCACAATTTATGATTACATAACAAATGATATTCTCTAACTGTCTGAATGCATTATAATTACAAAGGTGATGCAATTTGAAGGGTCAGACAAAACCTTTTGTGCTCAATTAAAGAACCGTTGTGGGCTCTAACAATACACATGAGATAATGACAACAGCAGCTTATGATCTGACATTTCCACACACATATGGTATGGTAGCCCATGAGTGGATTCTATATCTTGTGCATTGAACTAGCATTTTAAATTCCTCCATCTGTCATTGTTTGACATTAACTCGCTGGAGTAAATATTGTGTATGCTGAACACATTCAGACCATATGTCTCTATAAAGGCAGCAAGCTTGGAGTAATTGCGTAGACAATCTACAGACTATAAGAACAGGTGTTAATAGATCTCCTCCTAAACACTTGAAGTAATTGGGGAATGTAAAAACATTACCAGTGTAAAAGGCTGTAAGAAACCCTGCACTATGGTGACACTTACACCATGAATAACTCAGAGAACGTACTGTGCTGTAGCTGCTGGATAGATGTAGACTAACACTGTCACTAATACAAGTAATGCTAAGCAAACAACAGGCTGGGTTTGAATCCTGGTCAGAATGCTCCGCCATGGGTGACACCCTCCTGCTTAACCCAAGAGTATGAACACATGGGTATAAGCAACACATCTAGTTTTGAAAGGATGGATATTGAATTAAAGAAGGTCTAAATGAAAGATAAGGACGTGTTTGCTAATTGCATATACTGTTCAGGCTCAGTCTAAATGGGCTTTGACAGCTGTGAAATATTAGGCTTTGACACAGGGAGAAGGCAGGTACTGTAGATTGAGAGACAGTTAAGATGGAGGGATAGAGGAGGAGGGGGGAGGGTAGATAAACAGTGTAGAAAGAAATGAGTGATGAGAGGGACAGAGAGCTATGGCAGTCATGGTCAATGCCAGCCTGACAAACCCACATCTACCGTGTGTTACTATTTTAAATGTTCAGCTTGCTAAAAACAACAATAAAAACATTTTTGATTAATTGGTGAGCTCACTTAGCCACCATATAAAATCATTTCATGAAAATATGATTTTGAACAATTTGGTTGGGATAGAATGAACTGAGTGTGGTCCTCCATTGAATTGTTGTAATTCCAGCCACCTGAAAAAAAGAAATGATGCAGCCCGCAATGAGTAACAGATCTGGTTGTTATTGGTTGTTTTAAGCCTGTACTGCTGTGGCCTCCTTGTACTAGTGTTCATGTCTTTGACATCAATTGTGACGCAATATATGCATCAATCTTTTCTCTGATGTTAGAAAATGAAAAAGTGTGACTACATCTCAATCTCAGTGTTGTTGATAAAGATGAGACAATGGGTGTGTGAAAATACAAACTGACAAAATCTCTCATATTATTGTTGGAAAAGAAATTGTGAAAATACATTGTTTCCCATCTTTATCTTGTCCTCTCCCTTCACAGCACCAAAGATTTTCCGCTAGGAGGACACACCATTCTCCGCCTCTTTCTGTCATCATTTACAAGGACTCTCTGCAACTACTGCAAAAAAATGTATGGCAATTCATTCAATATTTGTTGAGACATTTCAGTGAAAACCACAGATGTGAACCTCATGGTGAGGCAACAGGAAAACTCAGGGGATCAGTAAAGTTATTGGATTCATCCTCAGGGACCATGTCTGTATAAATTTGGCCCTTTGGGTTTTCGACTTTTGGTTTGACAAAAGACGCAGTTTTGAAATGTGACTTAGGGCTGTGAGAAATTGTGATTTTTTTCTTCTGCATTTTTCACTTTTTTCTGACACTTTATAGGCTAAAAGACCAATTAACTGATTGAAATAATCATCATATACTGTACTGTACTGAAAGACTCTGTTGAAATTTGTAATTTCCCCAATTCCTGTCAAAATGTAATCAGCAGCATCTGGAATACTATGGAACAAATGAAGGAGCATATGGATGCTGAGACATACTGTAGTCCTGCAACAATTGGCTAACCTGCGGCACAACATACACACACACACACATACATATAAACACACAGAAGGAAAGAGGGAGTCTACCTTGTCATTACAATTACACATGCGCATCGAAAGGAGCACCTCTCTGATGAAGATGTACAACAACACCTGCCGATTGTGAAAAACAAATCAAGTGACAGATCCCCACTGCAGATGACAGATCATGACTACAATGGGTACTGGCTTTACACAGGCCTGCTGAAACGTAGTCTGGAAATTAATTTTATGCCTGATTTAGTACATGTTGACACTTGTATGCACCTTAGGCTGATATCATCAACATCAGAGCAACTTCATCTCGCTCCGAGTCTCACGACATGAAAGAGGAAATAACAGCTTTTTCTTAAGGTGACATGGAGTCAGATGCTTAACCGAGTGGCGGTTTCAGCCTCATGAGCCTTTTCTCATATGGTAATTTGTCATACAGGGACATGGGGCTTCCTGTGTTTGTCATCAGTCTTTTCGAAAATGAGGCAGAGATCTCATCTGATGGGCACAGTAACAAATTGTTCATTTTCAAATTTGTGTAATTTTGGAAGGATTTTCATGAACAAGGAATTTCATCTAATAATAATAATAAAGGTATTGAATGCCCGGGCTCCTTGTATTGGGGAATTGATGTGTGTGGTTGGGCAGACAGGAAAAACACAATGATTTTAGATGGTAGTTTGAAGGCTCTAATCTGTAGAAGGATTTGCCCAAAAAAACGAACCAGTGTGTCATTTTTAGCTCTTCTCTGTAGCATATTTTCATTGGCACCTTCAGATCTTTTGCAGAGTGTAGGAATTTCTTGTCCGTATATTAATAGTATTTAATAAAGAACCCTTTCAGTTTAAACTATGAGCATAAAAACAGGTCTCAAGCTTCACGAGAGAAATGGAGTAATATTCATACACTTAACTCTCCTAACATTCTTGTCAGATGATGTTTGAATTTGCGAAGCGGTGTTAGCTTTTTGTCACTATATTATTCTTTGAGTTTACACATTGAAATTCAAATGAGAGTATATCATTCCCTGAATTAGGGGATCAGAGCCATAAATAAAAAAAATAGTTCAGTCTCATGGGAATTCAAAGCAGCTCATAACAGACTGAGTTTCACACACCATTTGGAGTCAGTCAGGCAAATCTCTAGATGAAAGGTTAAATGATGACAGGTATCTTTCCCTCTTTTATTCCTTATAGCTCCACTCAGCAGAAGAAGCATAAAGGCCTTCTGTGTGAATTCAGATTGGAAATTTGCTTTGAGCTTATCAGTTTCAGGTATATCCAAGACAGATTTTGGGGCATGATGAAAAAAATAAATATATTTTCAGCTTTCAGAGCATGACAGAGTAAAATACAGGTATATAGACAGGCAATGTTCACAATTATCATTTAGATATCATAAACTAAACTTTGATTAGATCATTTTAAAACTGGGCTGTGGTTAATTTAAGTCCTTCAAATTACTGGATGTTGTATTTTCACATCTTCCGGTGTTCGTTGGCAGGATACCTCAAAACGTTCTTCAGATTTGCCTGAAATGTATTTGAAAACTATTTTTAATAGCAACATCACCAAATTAATTTAGTTATTTCTGTGCCATGAGATGATTGCCATTTAGTAAACAGAACCATAAACAGAATACAGAACTGTGTTCATATACTAATAGAAAATCTGGACACGAAACAGAATCGCTTTTCATTTTTATTATTTTGCAAAATTCATGCAAATGTCTACCTAATCCAGGCCCCATTGCAGCCAGCATTCAAGTAAAATTTGAAATCGCGGAATCCAAAAAGAGCAAAGCTAGATGACTGTTTTTGGCTTTTGTTAGATCATTTCTCACAACTCCACAGTTTGCTGTGTCCTTGTCTAGGCCACATTTTGAATCACTACATATTACAAATTGAAATGGCAAATAAACCAGTGAAAAATAAACCCACTGATCCCAGATGTATTCATGCAACTGCAGGCTAATAAAGCAGTGAACAGCCTTTTGCCCATCAGCTGAGGACCGCAAGTGAACTGCACAAAAGAGTTTCCACTGTTATCCTCACAGCCAAGGTTAAAGTGAATGGAACATCCACTGTAGGTGATTAATGCATCGAATAAATGTCAAGCTAACTTATTAGACAGTCGAGAAATAATATCAACCTTTAACATGAAGGATGAGTTCATTCAGCTAATGCTACATATTAATGAGTCCTGCATCACTGACCGGGAAAGATTCATGGGAGGAACCTTTTTGATTTCCTTCTTTCTATGTGAGGGAGTGATGGATTCATGTAACCTAGTTATTAAAGTTATTTTCTAGTTTATTGTAAATGTAGTGGAATGTACAAGTAACCAGTAACTCATGCATGCCTCACATTGCAGTAAAAATCACTGTAACACATAGCACAACCAGAAGCCATCTCCTGAGTTACTCAGGACCTAGTTGTTTATTCTTCCCTCAACTTAAACATCAACTCTTAATTGATTTGATAACTAATATTTACCTTCAAAAACATCACTACATTAGGTGATTTTGACAAGTAACTATGAAGCATCAAACTCAGTTTTGTTGATATTGAATAGGTCTGTCATATTTGAATTAGTTTCCTCATTGAGAGAAACACAAATACTGAGAAATGCTGACGACAAGTCAAATTAGGATAAAATGCTACTGATGTACAAAGGCAGGAAGCTGCAGCATCGTCTGTGTTTATTGTGATGTACAGGCAGAATAAGACACTGCACAGACTGCTGAAGAATATCTTCCTTCAGCTGAGATGCATTTCCCTCTGCTTCCCTCTGGCTATATTTTATTCATGCTGGATCTACTGTACTTTAATCAAGCAATTATACTACTATTGTAATTTCAGAGCATTCAATTAGCCTATACCCTGGCAGTCTAAATTTTACCTCATACAGCCTCTCAGATCCTGGATTGAATTGTCTTAAGCTGTCCTCTGTGAAGTAAAGTCACAGCTACTCATAATCCTTTAAGTCAGAGGCATCTCTCAACCACAGTAGAAGATTATATCAAACAATTACAACTTTCAAGAATCTTTGATATTATCCTTTCAATCCTGTTCCACCATAACATTTGATGCTTCTTAATATTGTGTCCCGAGGGGAACAAAATGAACTTCCATTAGAGGCTATTAGTACTATAATATGAAATTGCTCATTACGAATTAAAAGTCAATTCCACAAAGAGGGTAGCAACATGCCTGCAATCTGTGCCTCAATATATTAAGAGCTCTAACTGCTCAGCGTGCAGTTCTCCCATCGCAGTCAGGCAAATGTGGGCTTTTTGAGTTAGAGCTCCCAGCTAAATCAATCTTTTGAATTTAACCGTTCCAACAAGGTCATACAGCACATTGAGACCTGTGTTTATCTTTGTGAATTAAGACCTCCATGAGCAACTTAGTTTTTAATAAAAACTATTTATCTAAATTCGCAGAGAATGAATCTAGCAGGACAAATTGCGTAGGGTCCATTCAAGGACGGAATTAAGTCCTTGATTTCTTTTTCTTCTTTCTTGGTTAATTTGGTGGAATGGACAGACTTTAGCTTTGCAAAAATACAACCAGACTGCAAAGTACAGTCTAAGAATGTACTAATATAATTAAGTAGTATGGGTGGTTTAAAGCAAAGGTGTGAGGAGTGGATTTGTCATCTTCCTCTATTATGGAGTGAATGTTTTAAAAAGACCACTAGAGCTACACATTGTCAGGTTACTGTATGTGCTAATTTCATTGGTAATTATACAGTCTGCACGAGCAAATGTTTTTCTTCTGATACTTAATAATTATAAACTTGAGCATTGCACACTGATACTGAGCAATGTGTGCAAATGAAACTGTGCAGCTATAGTGTAGAATCTGACTTATTAAGCATTATTTGTCCCATGATTGCACACTTGCAATTTTTAAATAAATACCTTACAATACATTATTGAATACACTTTAGGCTTTTATTCCAAGGTGAATCATGCTCCAATAAAACATTAATGTCTTATGTTTTCTGCAAAAAAGCATTAATTCACATTACAACAAGCTTTTGACAAGACTACAAAACAACTCCAAATTAACTTTTCAGTACCCAATATGTCACATTGTCTTACACTTTGACACTTTGACAACCCAGCCCACATAAAATACAGGTAAAAAGCCGTCTGCATTCCTGCTCAGTAATTGCAGCACCCTATCGGCACCTATCATTTTCCGCAGTTTTCCACAGAGACACAATTGCTAACTAACTGCTTGTTGACTGCTTGGACTGTCTCCTATTTATCCTGCTTTCACACACAGTAGCTGCATGATATATTGGAATTCAGTCAACTTTGTGCCACTCAGAGGTCATATTACTCTGTAGGTCATAATTGCAGGCAGGTTTGCTTTACACCACTCATCTGCACTGCACCGGGGTTTGATTATGTCTGCATTTCATACTGTCTTGGTTGAGCCCAAATTTATTAATGCTGACATTCATTTGGAAATGAATGTGGCAGTAAAACAGATGTGTGGAGCTTCCTAACTTTTCTGTCTTGTTTTGGCTTAGACTTGCATACTTACTAAGGCTTGCACACTTTTATTTTCTTCATGCTGTGCTGCATTAGATTCATATGCCCCCAAACCAACCGAGTATCCTAGGTATTACATCCATATTGGATAATTCTGCACCTCATGAGATACGTCCAATGCCGACATTCAGTACCAATGCCGGGAGTTTTGTGTCCTATGTAGCAAGGCCAGCAGTAAAAGGGCTTGGAGGTCGGGGTGGTGGATGGGTGAATCGGATTATCATGCAGGACAGTTTGAATCCCCTAACAGGCCTGCAATTAATGTTCACCTTTTCATTAAGCATAACCACTATCTTTTCCTAACCATACTGTTGGTTGCCATGTGCAGATTATTTTCTGGCGATTGGGTTGCCCCAAACATTAGAACTCCACCTGCATTAGCTGATTTTTTTGGCCACTTGGGGTCAATGGAAACAAGCTGTAAATACCACACTGACATATTATCATCTTATGTGTTGATGTGGCAAGCTTGTTAGCAAACAGTTGCTTATTTACACATCCAGCAGACACAGAAAAACATTAGCATTCATTTGGAACTGTTTTCGTGTCCACCTGACAAATTTGAGTCCAATATTCATTCTCCTTCAACAAACTAACTTTCTACCTGCTAAATGCTCCACTATGTTCACCAGCTAGTCGCTAACGTTGTCTGTGTGCTGTTAGGAACAAGACAGGTGATGTGCAGTGAGGTTTTAGAGCTTTATCACTGAAAACAGCTGCCTGCTGCAGAGTCGGGTGACAATTCTCTGTGGGTTTGTCAGTATGGGCGACACCTTTCACATACAAGTAGTCATTTGATCCAATGTTAATACAAAAATATTTACTATAAGCCCTTTACATTCAATATTACCACACAAGAACTTGTAAAGAAGTGTAATTAGTCATTCAGACTCAAGTCAAGTCAATTTTATTTATATAGCCCAAATCACAATTTGCCTCAAGGGGCTTTACAATCTGTACAGCATACGCCACCCTCTGTCCTTAGACCCTCGACTCGGATGAGGAAAAACTCCCCCCCCCAAAAAACCCAGGTTGACAGGATTGTTCGTCAATACCACTGATTCAGCCATTATGCTGCTGAGGTTTGATTTTTAAGATTTCTGCCTTTCTTACAGCATGTACTCTGTTTTGATGAAAAAGCAGAGTACAAAAAGAAAAAGAAAAAACTTCAGCTGCTCTGGAGTGTTGTGTTGTGTTGTGTCGTGCACGATAGACCCATCAGAGTTGCTGCAGTTCCTACCGTTTGCTGGTTGAGTAATGAATTACTTAAAGCATCTTTAAAGTGTTGCATGTCCTTTCCTATCATACGCAAAGACAGCCTTGTTGACCCCATATTTTTTTTCAAGGACAGTGCCTCTTGTATGAGGCTGAAAGGAGAATGGGTGTGGAGGAAGTGAGGCAATGACACCCTAGGTCACAATCATCCAGCATGTCAGGGCGGAAAACAATGGAGTGGAACCAGTCACATTGCTCTGACCTGCTGCCCGTGTGGTGAGACACACAGTCACATTATTAAGTTCAAATTTGCACTGGAAGCTTTTCCTCATTTTCACGTACGATACATTACCATTGTTTACTTTTTGATACTGTATATTTAGGATTTTCACTGTTCACTTTCACTGGTTTCACTGTTTTAGGTGGGGGGTGGGTTTATGGTGGAAAGCCAAACAAACCAAACTAGGATTAAGCTGTTTCATAAAATCAACTCAGACTAAGGGTGTTGTACATTTTGCTAACATTGCTCCTCACTTCCCACACTCTCGTGTCTTAGGAGATGCGAGGCAGAGACCCAAGGATCAGAACATCCTCGCTCACTCCAGTGTCATTTTGATGGGACAAATTACTCATGATGGCCAGTGTCTCAACTGTCCAATAATATGTAGAAATAATTAACAGCTTTAAAGAAAAAGATGCCTGATTCTGCCATGCCAATACTGATTGAAGATCTACAATATCACAACATAAGGGTGTCACATGACTTATAGTAATAACTCCAATAGACAATTAGAATTGATTTATTACTGAAAGAAAAGAACAGATGTGAGGAAGCAATAAAATCAGCTATAAATGCTTAAAATTAAATCCATAACTTGAGAAAGGCTACAGGTACAGTAAGTCTGTCATTTTTTTAGGCTTAGGCTGATATTGTAGGTACTATATAATAATAATGAATCTCTTGGTTTGGACATATGCATGGGAACTTTTTTCAGGTGGGGGGGCTGTACTGGATGTAGGCAACTGCCTACGTTGGACATAATTAGGAATTTTAAGCCATAACCAAAATGTCAGCTGGTAGAAAAAAATGTAGAATAAAAGTGGAAAGACAAACAAAATATGGATAAAAGAGTTTGTGTGATTTCAGAGAGGTTTGGGTGGGTTTTCACCAAATAGAGTGACCAAAATATTGTGGAACAGAAGTGCGCTGAGCTGTCAACCTGCTCTCAGCAGCTGGACGGCTGATCATGCATAAAGTACTCATGGCACTCTTGGCGCCAAGATGGTAGTTGCTCCTCTCCTCCTACTGAGGCACACGGCGAGTCAGTGCAGGCGAGGAGATAACCTCAGTGCACCCTAACCGACACCAAAATAGAGCCCAGAGATTCTGTTTCAACAAAATAAGAAAACACTGGATTTACAGTATAAAATCCACCAGTGTAGAAACCAGTGTAAATTCTGCATAAATGTGCCTGGAGATGTGCAGATAACATCTCAACATCATGCAGCCTCACTCCCACTTTTTTCCATAGACCCAATTTTGTAGTTATTTTTGGACTACTTACAGTGAAGTCATTTTGCTATGGCCTCTTATGTTGAGCAGCTCCTCTGAACTTTTAGCTGAAGTGAAGGCAGGCTGTCATGTCAGGATAGTTAGAAAACCATATATATGTTTATGCTTCAAATGTACCATATCTTTCATACTTGAAAAACTTGAACAGAAAACAAATACTCAATACAGGCAAATTTTAGAAAAGCAGACCCTCACCAACACTGCCGTTCTTCAGTTACAGCTTGTTACGATTCACAACAGCTGCTACACTACTGACTCCACTATTCTCTGACACAGTCCCAACAGCATTTAACAAACTTGATAGTATATTTATTGCAGGGTTGTTTATTGGTGTTATGTTATCCATCCTTTGCAACGCAAATGATGTAGCTGCAACATAAATACTTCACATTTACTTTGTTTGAAAGAAAATGGTGCAGCATCTCTTCAACTATAGGTCAGCACCCAAAATAGTGCACGATCTGTTCACTATTCATCCAGGCATAAGACAGGAATATGTTGGTTTTAATGAGCCTGGGTCCCAGGTTGGAGCTAAATTAATGTTTTCTGGCTGCTGGGATAAAAAAAAAGGTGAAGTGCCTTTGCTCTAATGCCTGATGGCCACTGTAGCCCTGGGTGACTGCATTCATTCATAGCACCTTAACCACATACCCCAGAGGATCCTCACCTCTTGCCTCACACTAAATAAGCCTTGCTGTTCAACCACCGCAAGCTAATAGCAAAACAGAAAGGTGACATTGCCCCCAGGCAGAAAAAAATGACTGCTCTTTTTCAGAACCTGCTGTGGTGATCTGTCTTCCCAGCGTTGCAAATCTATACCCCAGGGGGCAGGGAAGTGGTGCAGCTTTGTCTCCACATCTACAGAACTGATACCATTGACCAATCAACACTTATAGTCTTTCTTTCCTGTGAGCTAGTGATTGAGGCTTTGTCACACCTTGTAACAAAGTGCACATACTGTGCCCACATGTATGACATAGTAAAACATTCTAGGCTTTATGTTGTCTGTGTATTCTCCTTTCCAGACTACTCTTTATCTCAGGTATATCGCTACCTGGTGGAGCAATGACAGTGACTGTAAAATGAATAAGCTTCCTCTTCCAGTTAAGATGCATAAATACTCCTATCCAATTTCCTGAATCCTTCATGCGCATAGATATTATTGCAAGGAGGGAATTGTGACAAAGTGAACGTTAAAGAACTTTCTGCAACAGTAAGTAGGGTAAGGGATATGTCAAATGTAAAATCCACTGCATAGTCAACAATTTTTATGCCCTGCAACCAACTAGCTATATTTGTTGTTTGTAAAGTCACCTATAAAGTATAACTGAGCTATCAACGAGGGGTGGGGAGGTCGATCTATTATTAGACACGATGGGTTGGAAAAACAACTTGACATTTATGTGTCCAAATTAGCTGAGTCCTCAGCTCTGTCACATTGGTATTCAGGTGTTTTCTAAACAGCTAAATTTCCTCAAATTTGACATTTCTGTGTCATGACACTGGCAAGCCTACACTTACTTAAATGTATTATACTGAACAGTGAATGACAAATAAAAGGAAACTGCCATAATTAGAGTTGTGCTGCAGAGATATTATTTATGCTGTAAGGATTTATTTTCAAGATATAAGCATTGTATAGGAAGTGTTTAACTATAAAAAGCCATTATTACGAGAGTTATGCTGAACACTAGAAAATGCCTTGTGTCTAATTTTAAACACTGAAAGATTCCCGTGTTTACGACTCGCAAGCATTCACATCATCAGACAACTGAGGACTGTGAGGGTTAAAAATACTGCACATTGACAATATACCACTAAAAGCACGACGTTTGGGTTTAAGTAAATTGAACGACTGGCTTGAGCATGAGGAGTCCATGTTTGTTTGGTTTTCAGGCACTTTTCAGGTATTATAAGCTCGAAGTCGAATATAGGTTTTTGATTGGATGTTTGGACGTTAAAGCAGAAGTAGGTAACCTGTATAAAAATAACTTTTAGTCATATTTGCTAAAACTGTCACTGTCCTGACAGTAGTACATGAGACAGATAATCTGTGAAAAAAATCAGGCTCCTCTGACGGAGTGTCGATCACTGCTGCTGCACACACTGTGAGCAGCTCCCCTCCTCCACGCATGCGCTAACTCGGTCAAGCTCTGTATCTTCAGTGAGCGGACGCAATGGAGGACAAACAACCACCGAACAACAAAGCAATGAGAAAACTGCCCATCCCTCCTTTGCCAACAACAGCTTACACGACAAAGACGAGTAAACAGAAGAAGACCAATGAAGAAAAGCAGCTAAAAAGAAAGAATGAGACCGAGCTGCTTTGGAAGCGAGCTGGAGCGCAACGCTGACGGAGGGGGAGGGACCTGGAAGTTGTACTCATTCACTCTCTTCTCAATCCTACGGACCGCCACTTTAACACTATTCACTATTTAGAAACTGACAATTATGGTAACTCCTATCTGACATGAACGTGGCATTAAGTATGGAGTCAGGACGTATTATCTTAGCTTAGCATAAAGACTGGAAACAGTATAAAGTTCAAAGATGCTCGTATACCAACACCTCTAAAGCTGAATTATTTGTACTATGTACTATCTTATTTGTTTGGTACATAAACTAATAATAATAAATGTCAAAACAACAATCTGAGAACAAACAACAGTTTGTATGTCCTGTGTAATGCGTGTCTCCAGCTACAGTGCAGGTTCCCAGATACGGTCAGTGAACACAGGTTTGGGTTTTGGTTTCCATACAGGCACGATGGTGCCAAAGTTAACAACCTCAGTGTGACACCTCCGTGTGACCAGACTCTGTGATGGTTTGTTACTTTGCCTGGCTGTTCAAAAAAAAAAAATGTTATAACCAACTTTGCCTAAAACCACAAATGGTGCTTTTAACATTTCTCTGTATGTACAAGTTAATTAGTCAGATTTATCGGTGTTGTTAGGTGTATTCTTTCACTTTTCCCCTTGCCCCACTGTCTATGCTAAGCTAAGCTAACCACATTCCAGTATCTATTTCATTTAAATTTTTTTGTTAAATAAGCTTATTTCCCAAAATGTTGAATATTCCTTTAACTCCAGTAACTCTAAGAACAAAGCAGGATTATTGTTAAACTGACTGTTACACTGTAGTTTTCAAGATTGCTGTTCACGTTTTGGACCATAATACAGTGAATTAATTGCTCTTGTGCAGGGTGAGGAACATGGTGTTGTGGGCTGAAGGCTTTGAAAACATTCCTGTGGGACTCAATTCAGACCTTCAATGGTGTACCATGTTTTCGGTTGACTGACTCCACAGTGTGGTCAACCTCTACTCCTGTCCCAGCTTTGTCTCCACATCATTAAAACGGATACTGAGTGGCCATAACAGCTGGCCAAAGAAAAGCAATCAAAGTTAGTGGAGCAAGAAAGGCCTTTAAAAGCTTCCCATTTTGCACCGCGCTTTAAAGAAATAATGCACATAGTGGGCGTGGGATTCATTTTCAATCCTCAGGCTCTGTGCTCAGACGATAACAAAAGAGACTATACATAAATGACAGTTTGCAAGTTGTTTGCCATCCCCTGCGTCCCCGCCTATAAAATATCACACCTCTTCCTCTATAACAAATGTAAAAGCAGCAGCAAGATGAAACCCCTCTGCAAATCAGAGCGTGTGTGAGGCTTCTCTTCTTATTCATCGTGATTGCAACTTTGACCCGTGCTTGTCTCCTGCTGACAGCCACCTTATTCTAACTTCACTGTTACTGATCTTAACAGCCTACCTTGGTTGAAGGCAGGCTGAATATAACACTGAAGATTCAATTAAAAAGAGGCTCAGAGAATAGCATGAGCCTGACCAAATCAAATGAATTTTTAAGTGGCCAAGCTCTGCGTGACAATGTTTGGTGAACAAAATTCTTTTTTTTTTAAGTGTGGCAGAAATCCAGACTCTCGAAGAGAGTGATCAATGATTAAACAGATCTAAAATCCCTTACTAATTGCTTTCTATCGATCTTATTCCAAACCTAGTAATTATCTTGTAAGATATTTGCCAGAAGACATCTTCAGGTTCATGCTGAAATGATGAAAAGCACAAATGAATAATTGCACAGGCTTAATTACCAGCCTCTTTAAAGAGGAACTGCTTTTACATTTACCATAACTTTGTTATTTCCTTGATTACAAGAAAAAAAAAGTGTAATACATGACAGAAACAACTGAATGCAGGCAGTGAGAAGTGCAAGATGCATTTTCACTGTTTGCCCCATGTGTGTCACAGTCTGGAGGTTTAAGCCCTTGAGGTGGGGGATCAGACTAGATAAAACTGGAGTTTAAAACATCTGGATTCTACTTTTAGCCAAGAACAAGCCCCTGTTTTTGGATTGAGGGTCTAGGTGGCCTTACAAAAGTAACTGAAATCATTGTTTCCTGCAACCTCAAAATTGCAGATAGACTTCTGTTAAATTTGGACTCATTTCATGCTGTTTAACAGTTGTTGCCTGCAAAGGTCATGTCTGAGGCTGAATGGCTACAAGCTTTAAATGTTTCCACTAAATTTCACATTTACACCGAGGTCTTTGTGTTGTTCACTGAGAACTGGTCCACCTTCAGTAATATCCCAGTTATTGCCTAGCAAGCAATCAATGCCCTTAAATGATAAATAATCTTAGCTAAGCAATGAATGATAACTCAATTTCCCCTTTGAAGGGGCACAAACATCATGACAGGGATGTGACCTTCAAGCTGGTGAGATAATGCTGAATTTAAAAAAAAAAAACTCTCTTCAATTATTCATGACACTTTGCTCTCCAACATTTCCTTCACCAGCTTTCTTTTCCTTTTTTCTGCTCTGTTAGTGGTAGGTAGCTAAGCTCGTTGGAAGCCCCTTTTATGAACTTGTTGTATTATTCATCAGAGGATGTCCCCATCCACATTCTAATGCTGCTGAACACAGCCCCAATGCAATTACATGACAAATATCTTAAAATGTACTTGGCATAGCTAGACTGCATGCGCCGATGTGTGCACGCGCACTCTCTCTGACACTCACACATAATCACATGCATATATTATGCCTGTATGACACACATGTTTCAGGCCATCCGTCAGGGAAATAAAGAGCTATTATACTTTGACAAGCCTTGTGAAACTGAGAGAGTGTGGCTGTACAAAAAAAAACACATGCATAGACATATTTTTTCATCTTGAATACACAAGTGCTACACTGTCATACAGTCACATCACAGGTGCCAACACTTCAGTTACCTTTGTTGCTTTTCATTTCAAGCTTACCTTGAGCTTTGGGAAATTTATTGTCTTTCTCTAGCAGATAGAAAGCCATCATAGGCAAGTAATATCCCTGTTCCTTTTCAGCTGTCATCATATGTGATGGTAAGCTGCCATTGCTGTGGTGTGTTCGCATTGCACTTCCAAGAGCTCGCCCAACATTCCAGCACTGTGTCCACGGATGTGACGTTACATTTCCTGGATTCCGTTTTGATATATTTTCTGTTTGTGACACACTTGTCTGTTCAGTCTTTATGGTTGTTGCTATACCAACTACACATTTATTTTAAACAAACCAGAAATTTGAATCAATTCCTTTCTCACTTTCATTCACATTGATTTTTTTTTTTTGCACATATTCTTACTGTAATTTGTGGGTATGGAAAAACTTGCCTGCATCGAGTTGGCTGGAGTGGCACCGCTGATGTTTTGTCTATGTGGATTAGGTTGTGTTGGGCAATTTTGGTATTCGACTTAGCCTGTGTTTTCATCAGCTCTGATTTACAGACATACAGTAAGTGCAGAGAATCACTTTGAGTTTTGCTTCAGTCGATGGAGGAGCACACACCGACCTCTCTCAAACCACAAAGATCACTTCTGCTTTCTTTTTTTTTCACTTTGATGAAATGAATTTCATCTAGTATAAACATTTCAGTGCACGACAGAATTTAATTTCAAATGCAGAATTTTGGACTTGGTTAGATTAATCAGTGATTCTTACAAATAATGTCATTCACAACAGCTTAAGGAATGGATAAAACCATTTTTTTTCAGCTGATTAAACAGGAATGAAATTTGCCATTCAATAGCTTAATCATTTCAGGCACTGCTGTATGATGCACTGTACTAGGATTGTGTTTGCACCTCTGGTCAACCAAAATTTAAAAACGTACTTGAGCGCACCCTTGTGTGCATCACGACTCCCCAGTTTCACAAAATCAGAGCCCAAGGTGTTCTGAAGAGAATATTTTATAGCTTTGGTGACCTGATCATGCTGTAGTAATAACTATTTTGTTATACCCATCGTAAAGAGGCTTGCAAAATTTTATACAAAAAAATAAAACATACAAAGATCTTAAGTTATAATCTCGAAGATTTTCATTTAAATAAATGTCTGTTAAGTCACTATCTATCACCGAATGAGGCAACACAATGGTGACTGAGCCTGTGGCCCACTGATGAAAGCCTGCAGCATTTGCAGTATTACGACCTGGATGTTAGTGGTGACTTTCCCGGAAAAATCACAAGCAGCACACAGTTAGACTTTTAGCAAGGCTTTTAATGCAACAGACTCGCTCTTCAACTCACCTGTGTGTGAAGCAGCATACTGTTTTTTCTGGTCTCTGCTAGAGTTGTGAGTAAACATTACTATGGCCGAACAAACAAAAA
>NTHP01000140.1:453873-511692 GCA_003416845.1 Oplegnathus fasciatus | reverse complement strand
GGGGTTAAGTTACTCCTTAAACAATTTTTTTGAAAGACTGTTGCAGTTCTCAAAACATCAAGATTCATATCTGTTTATAATATGCGGCACATTATTTCATTTCTCCTGCAGAAGCCTGTCACTAACTGAAACATTTTACGGTGTCAAAAGTTCAATTCTGTGTGAAAGCAACAACAATTGTATATACTGTTGAGAGAAACTCAGGATTGGAGAATTTCACACAGTGATTTCAGCTATTATATATATGACAAAAAGGGTGTGATGTGTGACTCCTACAGATGACGTCATCCACAGCTGCTTGAGGGATGCAGAAGGTCATTTCCTTTGAGTTAATTATATAAACAGGAATCAAATGTGCCATTTAGTAGCCTCATGCACTAGGACTGCGTTTGCACCTCTGGTCACCAAAATTTCACCACCATGTGCCCCCTTTTTTCACAATAACAGAGCTCTGAGTGTTCTGAAGAGAATATATATAGCTTTGATGACTTGGCTATCCAGCAGGATTCATTATTTTGTTACATCCACTGAATAGAGGCTAGCAAAATTTGTATAAGAAAAACTACATTAGTGTAAGTTCTACATTGATACATGCAATTGATATTTGTCATTATAAGTCATTCTGCTGTTGCTTTTACTGTCAGCCGAGGAGTACTACTACCTCGAGATGCGGCAGGCCTGTACATGTAGAAAGGCTATCAGTGTAAGACTTATGAAACACATCTGCTCCTAACATCCCACTCTCGCACAGCGCCGTGCTTTCTCACATAGCCACATGACAGTCATTTTAGTCCACAGATTTCTCAGAGCAGGAAGATGCTCTCTCTAAGGTGATTTTGAAGCAGCCTACGTTTGTCCGAGCCACTAATTGCCAACTGAGGATTTTCTTGTCTCAGTACTCCCTCCATCAACTATATCAAACAAGTAAATATTCTCATTCCGAGCCTCTCTCTCCCCCCGCCCTGAGCATTTTGCCATCAGTCAGCCCTGGGTCCTTCAGCATCTAACGTTTGACATAATAAGCTTCATCGCTGGTATGGTCCCTGTGATCATGACAATGGTAATACCGGTGGTAATATGGTTTTATGAGGCCTCTCATCCTCCCATCTGCTCTGCTCTCCTCCTCAGCTCTGGCTGCCCAGGACTCCATCTGAACTCCCTCCCTCCACCATCTGGCCTCGTCTGTTAATCCCTCCTTCATTCCTTCTCCCTGTTGTTCCCCATTAAATCCCCCTTCCCTCCCTTCCGCTTTATAAGAAAAAGCTATGACTTGTGTCTTGACATGCGTTTAGTGGATATTTTGTGTGTTTCATATGGAAACAATGCTGTATGCTTCTGATGAAGATAGATAGATAGATAGATAGATAGATAGATAGATAGATAGATAGATAGATAGATCCCTTTTTCATATTAAGCTTAATGTAGGAGAACTCTTATGTTTTCACTTTTTTGTTTTGTTTTTGGTCGATGTTTAACATCGCCGGCTTTTGCTTGTAAATGTATTTACCGCAGCAATAACAATTCAAATGTGGCAGTCGACGTTTTAAAGAGCAACTTGCTGGGGGGGAAAGCTGCTGCAAGAACTGGGCCCTGCTATGGATGGCAAGCCATGTATAGAATGACTTCATTAAGAGCTGAGCAGTCCACTAGAGTTACAGGATGCAAAAGTTCGTTAATGTCTTTAATGAGAGTGGAAATACACATCCAATGGTATTGACATGCAGAGTGATTGGTGCTCCCATCGGAGAGCGAGTGGAGCATCTCAAAGTTACGGCAGACAGGATGCATTTTCCTGCAGGGTGAGGTGCGCTAAAGAAAGAGGTGGGTTGATACAAATCAACACAGATCCCTGTCCTTATGGTCTGGATTAAGGAAAACTTGATGTAAGTAGAGATATTAAATTCCACATATCCACATAATCAAGTCCTTACTTTCCTGATTATGCCCATAAATTTGCTGTAGAAGCCACTAAACAGTACTTAAAAACATCCTTAAAAACATATTGGTAATCAAAGTGCAATGTGTCAATACACGGCTTCCAAGTCTAATGACACATTATGTTTGGGAAAAAAGCCATGTTTTTAAAATGAAAAGGTTCCTTTTTACCGTTTCCTCTTGATTAAAGATCAAGAGTATCCTCGGATAATCTCGTAGCAGTTTCTTTTTGTAAAAAAGTCTGCATCGACTGTTTGCTAGACAAGCCGCTGTCACAAACAGTCTCAGAGCATAAGCCACACAAACAAATCCCATATGACTAAATATATTTCAAAGCAAATTAAAGTGTTTGCCAAATACTGTAGATGTTCTTTTTCCATCTCTCAGACACCAATAAGCACTTAAAATGCTTGTCAGCTACGTGCACATAGCCAACATGAGACTGATCAGCATGCATGGTATGACTGTACCATGCTGCATGAATCACACATTAATATGTGTTAACATCACAGTGAGGTTTTCAGTTTTATACAGGGGAGATTAGATCAATAGCGTAGACAGAGAGGGATTAAAAAGGCAAATGACTGCAGTTTTTTGTCATCATTTTCCATTCATTTTTAATCATAATGAGAGCTAATAGATTAGTCCTGTTCACCTGCAGTGTCACAGTATAAGAACTGAACAGAAACATTTGTGTGTGGTACCATGTCCATCAGAGGGCAAATTCAGGTTGGTTAGTCAAAGGTGACACTTCATTGTTCTGTACAAAGATCATTATGGTGCAGAGCATCATGATCATTGCATCATGATAGAGCACAAATTCACTGTGAATTGTCACAGTGGGACTGGACAGAATTTGTGCTTGTTTCTCTGCCGTTATTCATAAGCAAAATAAAAAACACTAACAACTAGTGGGGAGCAACTACAGCACAATTACTGCAGCATTTACATGACTATGTAATTGCTAATGCAGCAAACAGACGTTAAACCAAACAACCAAACCAAATCTAGATCAACATTTGCTGAAAGCTTGAAAATAAGCTACACAAATCTGCCATGAATAAAAATAATAAACAACATAATGTTTGTTTGACGACTTGATCAAAGCACCAGGCCAACATGGTAGCCCTAATTCACTCAGCAGTCTAATAATAGAGCAGTCACTGTAATGTCTGGTTGCCCAAGGTTGCCAATAAAAGGGCCAATAACTACCATCATTTTCATCATGAAGTCACCAGCAGTGTTTCTTTTTGGTTACTGTGTAACTTTTGGTCACTTTTTTCCCCTCACCTCTTTGATTTAAACACAATTATCTCTTTTTTAATATTACTAAGAGCTTAATAAGAGCAACATATCTGTTGGATGTCAGAGTTACTTTCTGTTGCTGTAGTGCTGAAAGCATGAAATGCTTACGTTAGTATTTTATAAACTTTGACCTCCTTTTCAGATAGATTTTTGAAGGCTGGAGCCTGTTTGTGTGCAGAGTCCTGCACTCAGATTAACAGATGGATTTCACAGAGTGCCCACCTTAAAATATATTTATTTACTGAACAAATATTGTAAAAATAAGTGATCTTCTGCAGTTGTAAGGTCATAGTCCCAACCTGACGTTTACCATCACTGATGTAACGGTATTAATTAATTAATTAATTAATTAATTAACAGATATTAAACAAGATGGAGACTCTGTAAATTGCAGAGTCTGTTCCAAAATACCATCTTATGAAGACCTTAAGTTACTTTAAAAAAATATGCCAAGGACCACAAATGTCAATACACATGTTTGAGTCTGCCCAAAATGGTTTACCAAAGAACTGACACCGTCATCCTTGGACTAAACCTTTATCTGTGTAGTGTTATTTCTGTGTAGTGTTATTTCTGTAGGTGTCACCTTCGTCAGGGTCAATGGGTTAACAGTATTCACTGACATTAATATAATAGATGAAGGATGCTGCATGTTGTGTCAAGGTCATCAGAAACAGCCTCTTCCTTTTACTCATGAAGCATTCCTGGATTCTTTCTCAGATGAAAACCTTCCACAGAGAATGTAAGTCAAAAATAAGTGGCAGCTACCCAGTAAACAGGATCCAGGCAAACATCCATTAATTGTCTTTACCCACTTATTTCTTCTCATGGTTATCAGGGACTGGAGCCCATCCCAGCATGAAATGCATGGAAGGCAGGGAGACATCTCAGACGAGTTGCCAGTCCATCACAGTGCTAACACAGACAGACAGACAGACACTCACATTCTGATCCATGCAGTTTAAAGCCTGCAGTCCACCTCACCTAAATGTCATTGTGTAATATTTGTTTGGCTTTCCTGCAAATTCCTTATGCAGAGGGCCAGTAACACAGTTTTACAAAGAAACTGTGTCAATAAGTAATAATAATAATAATGGATTTATGGTTTATTATTACCCTGAGCCTCTGTGTGACCCTGTGTATACATGTGTAAATCCCCTGTTTGCCTGAAATTGGCTTTTCATTGATTCTGGGGATACCACTTCCATTGGAGGTGACCAGCTGTGAGCTTGGTTGTGGCTAACAAGCACAGAAAGTCATAGCAACAGCAGCAGAAAGCCTCTTAATTTGACATTTCTCTGTTCCTGTTGTCTTCTCTTTCAATGCAGAAGGGAAAGATGCTTGGGAAAAGAACGCTTGGGCTACTCTGCTTGCCCTTTTGCCACTGCAACATTGACCAGGATAAGCTACTTGAAACTGTATGGATGGGACCAACACAGAAGATGTAGAAAGTATGGAGATGTATTTGATTTGCAAGCTTGTGATAAAGGGATGTATGCATGTATGTATGGAAACACTATCTCAATAAGTTACAAAATGTGGCTTCCCTCTATCAGTGGAAAGTGTAGGAGCTCAAGTGACTGGATTTTCTCTCTGGCTTGTGCTACTGCTGTGGAAGAGAAACACAGACACAGCAACACACGCACTGTAGCTTAATTCCCCCATCTTCCTGCTGTCTGGCTGCAAGGTGAATCTAGATGACAGGGCAAGTGATTTCCCTTTATTCAGCTGGCACTGGGGAGCCCACAGTGGCCTTCAAACCAAAGGTTTACAAAGGAAAGAACAACACAGAAAAGGTAAGGGATTCCCATGAGTGTTTTGCACTTTGGAGCGCTGTGCACAAGTGCTGCTTGTCTTTGTTCATGCATTTAATATTTATGTGTGGTTCGAGGGGAACGTGAGTATCATTTCATCTTGAAGAGAGAAAGCAAGTCTGGTCTGGTCCGGGGTGTTACAGAGACGTGGACATGAATATCCATTGGACATCGGTTTTTTTTCTACAGGTGAATCATTATTTTCCTTATAAACATCTCAGTCAACTGTGAGACATTATGGTTGTCATGGTTCGTATGAGGCTTACAAGGCAACATGAGCTTTGTGTGTTGCCAGTATTCAATTGTTGAAAAGAGCCGCTCCTCCTTTGTCTTGCTTTGAGAGCCAGTGAAGCTCAATCATACACCACAATCATCACACATCACTAATATGTGGACCTGCTCTGGCATCATAAAATACATTAAAGGTGTAAAAAATAAAATAATAATACATTGTTGTCTTTTGAAACATGAAGCAAATGCTGGTAGACTGAAGTGGCAGCAAGTGGCAGCAATTAGCTACTTCTTCTTTCCAATGAGCAACGTCCTATCCAGTCCCCCATAAACTCACTTTGAATATTGTAACACATACTGTATTCATATAGCTTTTTTTGGCATTTTATAATGATGTGACATACTTATCTAAAAAGCAAGTCATAGCCTCAAAGACCACATCATGAGAGTCACAAAATAGCAGAGATAATCAGGCTAAAAGCAGAGCACACCTTTTTTTTTACCTACATGGCAGTTCTTTAGTAATGTATGAAAAAACGGCTCTTCTATTGTTTCGGTCCGGTCTCACAGTATTCTGAAATGGGGCAGGTATACAATAGTCTAAAAAAACACAGCCCAGAACCTTTTCATATACTATTGAAAACCAAAATCTGGTCTAACCATGTCAAGGCTTCACTGAAACATCAAATAACTGATGCAGATTGGAAGAAAAAAATAAAGAGAACATCTGGTCAACTCTACACTCATTCATGTATTCATGTATTAATGTCCACATTTCCGGTTATTTACGGTAGTTATTTAGATTGTTGCACAGCACACAGGAGTTCGTGTTGTAGGCTGAAGACAATGAACATTTGACAAAACTATCAGCGCCAGCATTAATATAACGGCTGGTATTGTCTGCAGTACTACATTTGTTAATGAGGGCACTGAAATCACAGGATCACTCAGTGTCACTGTAAATTGAACAATTTACAGTCACTTCAGCCTCCTGCATGAAAGTCAGACAAGCCTCACGCCCACCCAAAATGCATTTTGAAAGGGGTTCATTTTCAGCTTTTTCCAGGACTTCCCTCAGACACCTAGTGTAAAGTATCTCAGCCAGCAAAGGTTGGTGTTCTTCTCAGTGATTATCCTGAGATTAATGTAGTAATGATTTACTTATGCTGAAATGTTACCAACAGCAGCTTTAAGGGCTGAGGAGGGAGAACATCAAACCTGAGTTATGAAAAGCAACGACTACGAGTTGCTTAACTTGTTGAACTTTACAAAATTCCTTTCATACTTCTCCAGTTCATCTTCTTCTATTCCATTCCAAACCAGTACCCTGTAATCATTTTCCCTTTAATATAAGCCATGCTATTGTACATTCCCCTGACCCAGTTTCCTGACAATTTCTAAAGAAGCCTTCACAGCATGCGCTCTGTCTCCCATGAATTTTTCCTCAAATGCAATTTCGATCATATACACTCAGGCTAGTATGGTTGGTTACATTTGAAAACCAGCCTACAGCCACTGAACCCTTTTGACAGAGATCCCTTTAAGAACTGCTTTGGCCCAAATGCGGAGGCCAGTGTACCCCAGAGGAAATGGATGAGACAGATGCATTGTTCATCAGTGAATGCTTTTCAGTGTGCTGTCAATTCCACATTTGGAGCTGACGGTGGTGTAACAGGGTACAACACATGCACTTTGCCAGGGAACCTTGGCCAACTTGGACTTCAGATGTTGTCCAGAGCACTTCAATGAGTTTATGTGATTCTGAGCACTATGGAACTTCTGACTAAAGCCTCTGAAAAAGTTCTCTTTAACAGCTTACACCAAAAGACTGGCAGAAGATGAGATGAATAAACTAAGTGCTTAAATGTAGATTGTTGATGCCTGAGGGGCTATTAAATATCAAATTTAAATAAAAAAACTGAATCAAAAGTGTCAAAAATCAACTCTTTGAATATCTTTTCCTCTAAAATAATAAAAGCAGAACATTTGTAATTCAGTCATTAAAAACCTACAACATCACAGATAAAGACAACCTTGTGCACCTGCAGTTTTGGGATTTGACAGGTGGAAAAAGAAGACTGATTTTGTACCATGTGGTGTTTGTTAGTGAACAACAAAGATTTTTGACAGTTTAAACACATTAGCGATTAGGTCACATAAATTTCTGCAACAGGCATGAACGATTTGAGAAGATAATCACATCTACCTTCAAACCAGCAGACATACTAACTGAGCTGCATTCTGAGTATTTCAAAGACCATGAATATTTAATGTTTGTTATCTGCATTGCAAGGTTTGTGTATTTTTTTATTCCAACATCTTTCACTCAGAGAGCTGGTTGCTATGTGAGTATGAAGAATTGCATTGTTACAGTTCATTTGTATTTGGTGCCTCTGGCTTTACTGAGTGGTGTACCAGAGCCGAGAGATAAGCACCTATGGATTTCCTTCAGCATCTCACCTATCTGTGGCCATGCTCTCACTGCAGCACAGCATGTTACTGTTTGCTTCAACTCTGTAAAAAGACAGCAATGGAGGACTGCTACTAGGAATACTAGAAATGAATTAATGTAATAATTCATGAAGACTTATCAGAATCATGATAATATGGAGCACTCATGTGCTGCATCAGCATATACTTTACATTTGACAGTATTTTAAACACAAAGTGGTTTATGGTGTGGAAAATTAACGTCATTAACTAAATCTGTCAGCATGGAATGCAAAATTAAAAAAAAAAGACATACCTCTTAAAGGTTATTAGTTGAGGAGAAACTTGCCTGTTATCACACAACAATGCATTACTTGCTAGAATGCTTTCAGATGCATGAGGAATACAGTTGCCTTGTTTTGGCTTTATTGTCAACTAATTTGTATGCGAAACCACACTGACTGTGGAGTTCAAGTGCAGGCTGATAGCTCCAACCCGAATTTTGTGTCACTTACATCAAAGCTATGGGTGAAAGATTATATGAAATGAAACAATTGTGTGTGTAGGCAGATCGGCTGCACCCAATAAACCTAAACACAGTGCTCAGACTTTCTCCAGGTCATACTCTCATTTCTGGCTTCATGCATGTCAGTGGAGCTTTATTAGAACTCAGCTCTGCGTACACTTGGCTTCAGCTTTCTCTGTACAAACAACAGTGTTGGTCAGATGAGAATTAATAAACAAGTTGAGTTCCAATGTTTCAATGTGTCATTTCACATTAATAATGACACCACTGAGCACTATTGACTATTAAAATAAAGCTCACTGTAGCTGTGTTCATATATTTTGTGTTTAGTCGTTAAACACTCTTGTTGTAGAACTTCACCATTTATATTGATGTTTTTCTTTTTTCCTTCAATAATGGCCGTTTTAAAATATATAAAAACAGTATAATTCAGACAGCAAATGTATTATCTCCTATTTTGAAAATAGTTTTGGACCCAAAAGAAGAATAATTAAAGGATTAAACTTCCTTTTCTGTGGGTCCGCTGCAGTCTACTCAGTGGTTAGAATGAACACGTTTAAACGGTGATTTGTCAGTCCATCATATGTTCAGCTGATGATATGTGATCCAATTCCAACAGTGCTAACCCTAGACTAACCTTTTATTTTTATTCTGAAGTTTTAAGAATAGCTTTGCTAAACAACATGCCTGTCCAGCTTGTTAGAGGCATTATTGCGTAACACTGAAACAGGAACCTGTTCTTATTTAAATCTGCACTGATTTTAATGCTTCCAATTTCTTTTACCAATGACTGGTGATTTCTTATATTCTTATTTAACTGTTGCTCAGAAGTCTCTTTGTCTCTTTCTGCCCTTTCAGTTGTCAGTCAATTGACAGTTCTTCATCTACAAAACATTACCAGATTTGAAAAAAAAAGCTCAGGGAAGCAGCCATGTGCACAGGAACGTATTTTCTCTGGATATGTACAGCTTACATGCACATACATGTTTTTCACCATGTTGTCTGTCTCCAACAAGAACAAGTTGTCCTGCCTCCAAAATCATTGGTCTCCCAGCCCCCAACCTCTCAGATCTCAATAATAGAGCCATCACTTGCATGGCACTCACCATACCACATGACCCCAGACACCCACTCAACCCATTTTTCACTCTACTCCCATCTGGTTACAGATACAGGACACTCAGATGGAAAAACTTCTACATGTTTTAGTAGACGTTTCGTCCCCTCTGCCATAGAGGTGCTATATTCCACAGCTCACTAATCACAAGAACACTCTATGCTTTTCTGTGCTTACTGAATTTCATAATAAACAACCGTCAGATGTAGTACTTTTTCTATCATTATTATCACACTTCCATGAAAATAATATTACAGCAGATAAACAGTATGATTGAAGATATTTAAACCTTCAACAAGCTCAGCTGCCGCTGACTCAGTCAACTGGATAACTGAAAAGAAAAGAAAAAATCCAAACCATACAGGTTTAACATGTATGGGCTTATTACCACTTACTTTTTTCAACATGTTATTAATGATATGTTTCAGATACTGTAGATGTCCATCCTGTCTGTCCTTAGAATCAGCACCCGTCAGTATATATGCAGAGTGTTTTGGTTTTGTATTCTTTCCTTCACAAGTTGATAGTGGGTTAGTTGCTGCTCTGGATGCACAAGCCCAAGTATTCTATTTTCATGAACCCAGCAGTGTGGCCAGATTGCAGTCAAATGCACCTTATCCAGTGCATCAGAAGCGTGCTAAACACACTTTTGGTCATTTTGTGGCCAGGCTCATCACATTTGCTACTCTCATCCCCTGTAAACACAGGACTCTCCCGGTCATGAGGCACTGACAGTTTGGGAATCCTGTAAAGAGATTTCCTCACATGCTGAAGATCCGATGGTCACCATGTTTTCCGTGCGTAATAGTGCGCAATTTTATTTGTCATGACAATGATCCATACAATAACCATCTGCAGTTAAATACCACCGTAGTGCCTTAAATAAAATGAAAGTAACATTCATTTAAATGTGATCTAGTTTTTTGCATGTTGTTTTTTTCTTTAAATTATTTTTAGATTAGACTTGACTGTTACTTGCAAAAACAATTATTCACAATGTGGGAAAGAAACTTTTGCCTCTTTAATCTTCATATTGCTACATAAAAGTGATCCTGGTAATGATCCACAAATAAACTGGTGCATGGACAGTCACCAAGATAGCAAACTGGTGCAGGTGAGGAAATAACCTCAGTGCACCCTAGCCGACACCAAAATAGAGCACTGAGATTCACTGCCAACACAAAAAAACACTGGATTTACAGGATAAAATCAGTGTAAATTCATCAGAAATGTACCTGAGTATGTACCCTTTTTTTCCCATAGAGCCTATTTGTAGTTGGTTTTTAACTGTAGAAATATGCTATTTTATGTCATTTTCTGTGACATTACTTTGCTTTGGCCAGTTATGTTGAGCAGCTACTCTAAACTTTTAGCTGAGGTGAAGGCAGGGAGTCATGTCAGGATATTTAAGTAGAAAACCATACACTGTACATGTTTATCCTTCAAATTTTTTACACTTTCACAATAAAATAATGCATCCACAAGCACTTGAACAGAAACTAAAAATTATTTTTATCAGATTATTGAAAAAGGTAAGATGATATTTCCACTGTGTTTCACTCTGATAAAGATTTTAATATGGAGCTAACAGACTCAATATGAAGTTACGTAACTTCAAAATAAAAGCCCACATTTAGCCAGTGATGAACATTCTATTCACTCAGGCATGTTTGAACATAACTATATTCATCTAGTGTGTAATAATCCCTCTTGCTATCAACTCAGTCTGTACAGCTGAAACAACTTAAGTAAATTCACTGGAGCACAGCCCCTCTAGTGCCACTCTATGCCACGTGCTCCCAGTGCAGCTGATTGGAAGGATTTGCTACTAAAAACTTGGCCACTACATCGAAACTACTCCATCTCCAACGCTTTGTTAGCAAGCTTGGAAAGCGACAGACGGAAGCAAAAAGCAGAGGGCCCTCTGCGCTGTTGGGGCTGCACTCAGAGAGATGCAATGACAGTAACTGGCAAGTCACTGAGGAAATTCACATGCAAAACAATCCTCGGACAGCACCAAATATAAATCCATTGAGCTGAAGAGCTTTGAGTGTGGGAGGTGAGAGACACAGACAGAGGGAGATATTATAACTGGATGGATAGATGGATGGATAGACAAGACTGGATAAGGAGGAGGAAGGGTGAAGGAACCTATTTCTGGAGGGCTGCAGAGCCTTTTAATTCCGGCCTTTCTGACTTTTCTGTGAGAGCGCCTTCCGCTTCTTGCTCATCACTTAAAGCCATCTTTCAGTGAGGATTTGGACAGCGATGCCTCTTGGCAGGCCTAGTAAACCCTGGCTAAACTGCGACCGGCGTCGAGCTTGAAATGCGTTTCACTTGACCCTGAACACACAAGTTGGGTTTTGACTTTTGTCTATGTGACACGCTGCAACAACATGCTAAGACACACCAGACATATTCTGTTTATCCCTTCTGACACATAACAATATAATCAAATGCTTTGTACCTACAAAGGAATTCCTTTAACATATATACAACAAGCAATTCAACATAGCGCTTCTTGAATGTGAAAGAACAGAGATTGTGTCTTTACAGACTGTAATCATGACATGACATGATATCTGTCTCATATCAAGCTAGGCTAAGTGCAAACCTTTCAGCTCCAACTTGAGTACACACAACGTACCTGTACCTTTCACTTGTATTTTCATCTTCAGTGGCAGGGGTGTCTGAAGATGTGGCAATTCGTAATATTTCTTCTTATTTCAATACTTGTGAAGTAACAATAAAAAGCTGTTTCAAGTCAAATTATACTTCCCCAATGTCACTGACAGTTACAAATATCCCCCTGTCTAAGTCATACTGATTTTGAATTTTTCTCGATGGACAATTTGCCAGAACGGCTGCCAATCAAAGCAAAAGCTGAAAAGCAATGTACCAAACAGGTCAGTAAGCACCGAATTGGAGCTTTGTGGGTCAAAAAATGTGGTTGTGGTAGTGCATTAGTGCATCAGTGATTGATTAAGGTAGATGTAATCTATTCCGAGGTACAATGATGCTCATCTTTACCACAACCATAATGACATCATACTTAATTTCAACTGTATTTTTGTACTGTTCACTAACTGCGACTGCACCTATCACACCCCCTGACACTCGTCCAGTGAACGTAAACATTCAGAACATGTATCTTTTTCACAGTGTCAGCTGAGTGCAGAGTGCCACCTCTCTGGACACGGAGCTCTGCCCTCCTGCGGCCAAAGACACACCAGCAGCTTCTTCTCTGCTGAAGTTGCTGATGTGACATCTTCCTTTTGTTCCATTCCCACACGGTTCACTACAACTACAGACACTACTGTTTGAGCTCAATCGGTTACATAGTCTAGAATACAGTACAAACATTGCACCGGCATCAAGTATACAGACAATGTAAGCAATGAACAGAAAGAGACTGAAATTGGCCTGAACTAACACTGAACAACCCCCACAGGAGAAGCGTTTAGAGAGCGGCACCCTTTGCTGTTTTTGTAGTGAATCGATTGCCTCACCACCTCTCCTCCAGCTTGTAGGAGGACACTTCTTGTTTGTTTGCAAATGTAAAACACTGACAACGCTGTACCACAGCACAGCCTGTGCTACTGAATAGTTTTATTTTAATTTTAACAAAATGTGAGACGCGAGTTTGCTCAAGCTATGCCCAGCTACACACGGGGCACAGTAAAGTGTCACACCATCTGCTCTCCTCTCAGCTGAAATCCACACAGTGGATGAAAGCATCCTGCGCCTGTAAAGAGTTTTTTCTTTTTTTTACTTTTGTTAAACTTGCACCATATCCTTATTCCCACATACTGCTTAACCTGCAGATGAAAACTTATGTTCAACTTTGAAAACTTGGTAGTTTGGAAACCACCCTAAGGAATTCATTTGACAGGATAAGTATTGGATATGCTTGAGCGGGTCCTAAAGAATCAGTATCAGCCCTAAGGTTTCGGAGCTTAAGGTTTTGAAACAGCTGGACTAAAATGAATAAGAGGAATTCTGTACATTCCCTGAACTGTCGACATTTATCTCTCTCTCTCTCTGAAATATAGCCAAAATGTAGGTAAAGATCCAGATCTGTTTATTCTTGTTTATTTTAGTGTTGTAAAAATTCATTCAAGAAATGACTCAGCAAATTATTCCAGCATGTGAACCATGAAGTATTAATGTGCACTACACAATGAGAGATGCATAGGCTTGAGATTTCTTTTTCCTCTGGATGACACATTGTTTGTCTGGTGTTTGCGAAAATTGTGTTAATTAATAATGCAGTGCATGAAAAAGTCAACAGAAAGTCAAGCTCAAGTATTTGATCGCGATGAGGATGAGGATGTTTTGAGTTATTTAATAAAGTGCTTTGCTCTATGCAAAAACAGATCGAGTGGCTATCATCAGTGTGTATGTGTGTGTATGTGTGGGAGCAGGGATCAATACCAGTACAGATGCTGTTATTTGTTGTGGCTGCCTGAGAAATAGCAATACATAAATAAATAAATAAATAAATAACTATAATTACACAACTTGAAGGACTACAAGTAAAAATTCTCTGTACAGCACAGAGAAACAGACAGGGAAGCAGGATCTGTGGACTTTAAAGGCTTTGAACATGCAGGTGCCACACTTTAATGGAGAGAAAAGAACAAGAAAGTCTGGCCTAAAGCTGTAGTATGTGCATTTCCCTAAGGCAATTAGAAAAAATAAACAAATAGAAAACTGCGTTCTGAAACTATTGACAAGGAAAAGATATAACACATACAGTGCTGAAACCCAAAGTGCTTTGGACCCTTTCGGGCTTCTTAAAATCAATATAATAAAATACCAAACTCCTCTATGGCCGCACATTGTTATTGTAAGGCTGAAGTGTGTTTTAAACTCAATCTGATGCAAAAATACAAAACAAATGGTGGAAGGACAGTCCTTGAGCCAAAGAAGAGCTGGGATTTTTATTTTACGTTATAACACAAAATGTGGACCTTTCTAAACAGGAACCTGAGACAAGACAAGGACAAATACAAAAAAAGGGACTTTGCATTTGCCCTCTCCTTGAAACCCCATTTCTTAAGCACGACTATTGAAAAGTATTTCTTTTGGGTCCCACAGTACGTTCGATCAGTTTTCGTGGGGAGGCATTCTGTAAGGGAATAATCCATTATAGATTTCCCTGCTTTCTGTCCTTTTTAGAAAACATAAGGAGCCATCCATGGAAATGTTTGATCTTCATTCCCTGCATCAGTGGGAATGTTTGAAATATGCCAAATATTCAGTATCAAGATATAAAAAATACTAATTTAATTGAGAGGTTTTGAAGAGAGCACAAATTAGTTGGGTATCGGAGAAACTGGCTGGTGGCTCGAGGCCTGTGTTGGAGGCATTTTTCAGGAGCAAAGCTAATGTGTGAGGCCGGCTTTGAACAGGCTGAAAGATACGCTGGGAAAAGGCTGCTGACTTGTATGTAATGCACGTTTATGCTCTTGTGGCTATGCTAAAAACCTATGATTTGCGCATGTGGAATCTTCAAAAACCTGAGCATTAAAAGCCTTGAGGTGAGGAAGGCACGCTCTCATGGAACGAGTGCTTCACCTATAACCAACCCTTACTTCAGTGTTAGCGGAATCACAGCAGCTGGGAAATGAAGTTGTGTGCAGCTGTACATCTGACTACTCACATGGCAAAGTGAGGATAAATACATTCAAGATCGAAGGTGACTAGGGACAGAGGGGAAGTAAGGATGACTTAGCAGCACTACACATGGCAGTTGGCGGCAGGGTTACGAATAAATTGTATTTAGCAGTGTGAAGAATCCAGATGAAGCGATGTAGAGAGTGTTTTACCCTCTGAGCAAAATATAAAGCCATGGTATCTCACTTGAAACATTCCATCAGCCCAAATTCACATCGCTGTAACAAAACTTACAGCGGATTGACAGAAAAATGCAAGATGAAAATCACAGCAGATCTTCTCCTTCACACACAGCTCTTCGTAGAGGATTTTAAACCCGGAATGTACACTCCCCATTCCTACCTGTCAATCAATCAAGGATAATAATTTGACCAGGTGGGTTGTGATTGCAGAAAAGCAAACAACAAGCAGGAAAAAGAAAACATCACAAACACCGGCTTATGAAATTCTGCCGAAACCTAATATTCAACTTCAAGATGGAGCATATGAGGCATGTGAGCTCGCTCTGGTTCGGATGAGTTAATTCGTCACTGGGAAAATGCTGACAGCTGAGTGGTAAGAGATCCCCTCTGACAATCTCTGACTAAAAATAAATATGAACCTGAGACCTGTGAGACAGAGATGGGTTAATTTGAAAGAATTAAAAACGGATTCAAGGCAGGTTGGAGGATGCTCAGTCCCATAATGAGATACTGCAGTGTCTTCTATACCATGTTTGATCAGTACGGGGGTAGCATCACATTGTCCATGTTAAAGAAACCTGCTAGACTTGCTGTCATCTAGTTAGCGGGGGTTTTGTGGAGCAAAAGGCTACACCTCCAAACGGGTTATGTTGGAAAGTCAGAGAACTAATTGGGTCATAAATTGAACAAATGAACAGCCAACATGCTAGACAGTGTGTGCTTTTATGTTTGCCATATGGGTAATAATCTACATATATTAATGCCACAGTTTTTATTAGATCCTTGTTGACTTGCCATCCCAGCTAACCAATTAAATTATATTTCCACAGTGAGACAACGATGTGATCATATGACCAAAGGTTCATTGTCACAACCACTATTTTTTTCTATTATCACATTTGCCAGTATGATTTTCCTGAGGTGAAGGTTGCCTAAATGTTGTTGTTATGTCATAGATAAAGGATCTGGCACTAGAAACAATTACTGTAAATATTCCATCAAAGCCACCATAAATAACAGTACTGTCCACTGTGTGAAACACAGGGCATCTAAGAGGGTCTCTGAGCCCCTTAACACCTACGGGCCCCTAAAAATGTCTAGAAATGAAGCTAATTATTTTCTGTGTACCTGTACTGTAAAGTTAACGTACATGTTGGAATACTGAAAGTTGAGGAGCAGCACAGAAATTTCAACTGAGGCAGGCAGCTGATGTATATTGGTGCCACAGCTGCTGACATACTGTTGCTGCCGATTATTGTAAACTACACAGTAAATAAAGGTGAAATGATAAATCTAAAATCTGCAGTTCTTCTTTTCCTCTCCATTTTTGAAAGCCTGGTTTATGTCTTTAAAGTACAATATACAAAATGTCCATCCTTATTTATCAAGACATCAAAACATTCTTCAGTCCTACAGTCCTTAAATCTTAAAACAAAATAATTAAAAGGGGGGTTTGGAGATTTGCTGCTCGACTACAATTCTGCAAATGATCTCACACTGTAGAAGCTGTGAATCTTTTGGAACAGCTCTCTGGTGTGAGAAAAAGCACACAAGGTTAGTTATAATTAAATTTCAGCTTCACGTCGATTTAAATCGTTAATGAAGGTATCCAGCTGTGCCACTTTGTGCAAAGTGCGCAGGAATTTTGAGAGGTGTGAGTGTGATCCTCTACCAATGATTTGGTCTGAACTGAAACACAAGTGAACCAAATCTATTGATAACACGGAGGGTGCTTCTGCCCCCACAACCTGCTGTTTTAATTAATTGATTTAATTTTATGTGGGCCCCTACAGTCCATACCGCCCAGCAGCCAGCCTCCTCCTGAGCAGCTGTGGTTCAGGAGGTGGAGCGGGTCATCCACTGATCACAGGGTTGGTGGTTCGATCTCCAACTCCTGTCCACGTGTTGAAGTGTTTTTGGACAAGGCACTGAACCCCAAATTGCTCCTGATGGTCAGCCTAGCGCCTTGCATGATAGCTTGTTGCCATTGGTGTGTGAATGGGTGAATGAGAGGCCAATTGTAAAGCACTTTGGATAAAAGCATCATATAAATGCAGCCATTTACCATTTATACCATTTATCAGTTGTTTAAAATCAGAATTAAGGAGTTATATCCAACTGTGGACAACACTCACTACAGTCTGTAACCAAAGAGACACATTTATCACATTTCCATAAGAAACAGTCAACAGCTGGCCTCAAACCGCCTCCACAAACAGTCAGCAGCTGAGTCAATCACCCAGAGATAGACAGAAGGCTGGAAGGTGGAAGATTTATTGCAAAAAACGCCTAAAATGACTTAAAAAAAAGTGAAAGAAACAATGTACCAGTATGATCAGAATACTCAATAAGCAACTGGGGGAGAAAGTATTAAAATTTGCAGGAAAACATGAAAGAAATATTCTTTTAGGATGTTGTTTAACATTTTGGATGTAATACACAACAAATACGCGCCTCATCATCGTCATTATCTTTTTTTTTTTTTCAAAACTTGGATGTTGGAAATGTGGCATCTTGTTCTGTGTGCATGTGTTTGTCAGTTACCAGCAGTTGTAGCTGGTCACCGTGTTTGTTTTTAGGCTTTGTAGTAATCTAGACAGCTTATTTCTTAAAATGGTCACAGATGGGAAGCATGTCAGATCTGTTTTGCTTGTCTTTCAAAAAAATAAATAAATAAATAAATAACTCCACGTCAGCATGCCCTAGCCATAAGCTATTTCATATATTTCACCTATAGTGGACAGCGTTCCAAGCATCAACAAAAGCTTTTCTAAATGCACCGTGCATCACAGGACACTAAAGTAAGTCAAATTTGTTCACTTCAGGGTCAAGCAGTTAAAGAACAACCACTGCTGCATTGACAAACTCTATAAGAGAGGTCTGCGCTGCACCTCACAACTGTTTCCAAGATGAGCTTCTGCAAATCTAATCAACGCTGGCACGGCATTCCACTGTTTTTTTGGGGGGAGCCAACCTCTACATTTCAGCAGGCGACAACAAGCCTTGTGCTTCTTCAAGTGTTATTGACCAGGGAGCAGAGCTGTGTCAGCCAGGGTCAAATGTTACAAGACAGCCGACAAGTCATTTGTAATATATGGCTGCAATTTAATCCATTTCCAGGTGAGGACCATGCATTGACCTCATTTACTGGGAGAGTCCTCAGGATGGCAAACACCCATTCCACATCAAATAGGGAATGAAAGGTGTCTTGCATAATAATAAGGCCCGAGGCGCATTGACAAAAGGAATAAGGTCTTTGCTATCAGCTTGTAAATGACTAACGATTAGCTTATAATTGCCTTGTACCTGAAAAAAAGTTTTGAAAAGGGCAGAGTAAAAACTTACTTTAGCTAAGATCCTTGAAATATATTTCACTTCTTAGTCTCAGCTGTGTACAGACAGTCTGCTGAAGTTTGGCTTACTAAGCTTGAAATCTCGCCAGTGTGAATTTCCCTATGGCAACACAGGAAGGATTTATTAAAAATTATAATCCTTGGCATTACCCAAGTGACCTGCTCATCCTGATAACTTAATAACCAGAATATGTGATATGCTGTATTTGAGATACCTTGCAAAATCATATCATAAAGGCTGCGGTAGAGATTTTCATCTGACCCTAACATTCCTGCATCTCTTACAGAAGTCAGAACTTTTTTATTTATCAAAAGATGTATATATACTTTTACTTTCTTCTTTTGTTCCCTAATGTCTATTCTAACTTTTGATATCGATCATCATGACAACAAAGGATGTCAAACACTGTTTGCATCAGGTATAAAGTTCCCACAAAGGAGGCTTTCTCTTCAGGCTCTTTTGTACAATCAGCAGGAATTGAAAGCTAGAGTTCGCTCTTTGAAACAGTTTGCTGTGGTGTTACTGTAGTTCATTGATGTGCTCACCTAATTCATTCTAGCCGGTCAATTCTCAGTTAGGTCATTAAGATGGAAAGGAAAAGTAATCTGTACAACACTAATGGCAATTCAGTCATGAAGATGGAGACAGAGTGATCTATATGCTTCAGTATGTTTCTCACTGCTGAGGGAGAAAGCTTTAATGACGCAGAGGAAACCCTATTGAGAAATGAGGCCAGCCTGACCCTAAACGTACTAGATCATAATGAAAAACTCTGCCCTTCATACAATGCGTAGTGGAGATGTGGGAGTGAGTCTCCTTATACTGTTCACAATAGCTGCTCGTCAGGAAGGTTTTTGTGTTTTGTGCGCACGCCTGCGTGAACACGAGTATTGTCCTTACACGTAAAAAGGTCAAGCTAATTTTACAAACAATGTCCTGATAGATCCACTGCTGGTCATGCCTCAACTATTCTTTTCCTCTGTCTTCCTACACAGCTACACTCAATAGAAAATGGGAGGGATTGTGATTGTCATTGCGTTCTTGGTCAGTGTGATTTTCTGTTCTTTTCTTTCAAAGCTGCCTCACAGGCACAACCACAAAAAAACAACCTGTGTCCCCAGACTACTTTAATATGTTTACGGAATAGGTTCAATGCATTTATTTAGACTCTCTGAAATCCACTGCTACGTTCATACTGTAGACTCCTCATGTAATATGTGCATGTAGACATATNNNCGAAAGTGAATGGAACTTTGTCTGGACATTCCTGCTATTACCTCTATATGATATAAAATATATTTGAGTAACAACAGATTACAGATGTACATTTTCACTTCATAATGGTGAGCAGTGACACAAAGGGACCACAGCAGAATTTAGATGTTTGAATTTGAATTTCTGATGTTTGCACTATTTTCCTTAACACAGCCGTAGGTTCATCTTTGACATTAGCATGTAACATCTAGCAAACTTTGCAATAAAACAGTGAGGGTATAATCTACTTACAGACTCCAAACCCAACCTGGCATCCATTAAGAGGTGTGATCACACACACCACAGGAATCACCTCTGTGTACATATGTGAGCATATGTACCACATGCAGAGGGTGGTATATCTACCATGGGGATTAAGACAAATTAGCCAGCACTCTGTTATTTCTCAAATGCTTATGGCTGGAGCCAAGATAATTCCTCTGAAAAGCGCGTCATCCCCTGCCGTTCAGAAAAATCTTCCAAACTTCCACTTTGTGTTTTCTTATCGCATGCAAATGATTTCAGGTAGCAGGGATTCTTTCATCCAGACACTGTGTATTCATAAAATAAGCGTGCCACTACGCATGCTCTATTGTTTTCTCGCCACTAAAGCTCATTTATTGAGACTGAGGTCTTGGAAATTCTTCGAAGGGGACAAGACACTCTAAAGATGCAGTGGGATAACAATGAATAACGAGCAGGTGGCTCACAGAACAGCTTGCTCAATGGGAGTCAAATAATTGGTGGTGTTTGAGAGGAAGAGAGGAGAGAGTGAAGACAGAAAAAGAGTGTAATAGGAGCAGTGGTATTACAGTGGTTATTTGAAATCACCCGATGAGTTCCATTCCGCACAGATGAAAAAATCCTGAGGGGAAGTCACATTGTTTGTTATGGCCTTCAATACCCCAGTAGGCCCCACACAATGCATATTAACATTGCTTTCAAACAGAATGGCAGACGAGAAAATAGGAGTGTTTCATCTGTTGGCAGCTCATGCAGGCTGTGTACATAAGCTATGAGCTACACTATCTATGCCACTGTCCTGGTGAATGAGGCACTGGCTTATGTTCGGGGCAACATTGCATTGATTTCTTTTTGTTTTCACTTTGAGCTCAGAAGTCAAGAGAACATTAATTAATTGCAAAAAAGTGACAGAGTCGATGGATGTTTAATATGAAGAGAAACTGAGGCACAAAAAAATAGTTCCAGGTATTTTTTACCTTTAAAGTTCACCACTTACAGACACAACTGGTCAGAGCTCCTTCTGCAGCATTATCACAGCTTCAGATGCAAAACTAGCACAGCTGCATTTGGAGCATGTTCTACATCCCTGCATGCAAGGCTAATAGTCTCACATTTACTGTATGGGTCAGGATGCAAAAGAGGGTGGAGTGAAGAATAAAATGGGTCCCCGAAGTTTTCTGGAAATGTGTGGTATTGTAAGGCAACAATATGCCAAACTATCAGTTTCAGAAAAGTTGTGCTAAAAAAATAATAATATTACATGGAAAATTATTTGAAAATATAAGTTCTAAGTAGGGCCGGATTAACCTGCTAGTTGGCCCTGGGGCAAGAATGAGCCATGGGCCCCTATCGAGCACCCCAACGCATTTTGCCTCAGTAACCAACCAGAAAACCACCCTGCCCCAGGTTTGCTGTGTCGGTTCATAATCCAGCCTTGTTTCCAACTATGTTAGAGTCCTAGAATGTTAATATACAATATACAGTATATTCTATCGCAATGCTCGTATACAATATACAGTACAGTGTGAATGTACCATACAATGCATATTTCTATTTCGGTTCTTCAAACAGAAGCAGTTCAGAACATGTGAACAGGATCTATTCTTCTATTCTTCTTCTCTTTGTCAAAGACAAAACCTAGAACTCCTCCACAGTCTATTACAGTAACTGGCACCTCACTCATAAAGTTGGCTTTCTATATTACTATAGAAAGTGAATAGAGGAGTAATGTTATAGACTCCTAGTACCTGTTTATTCGTCTTACATCCATCCTTGCATAGCACTGACCCACAGAATGCTCCATAAGATTGGGCTGGCATGCAGTTGGTGTCCAGGTCATAGCCAGTGGAGCAGCTTCTGTTTATTCATAGTTTTCACGTGACGTCACACCCTTATAGGAACATCCACCTGGAGGGCAAAACAAGGCTGTCTTCTGCTGCCCGCCAGTTCTTTTTGCAAGGTTTAGCCAAAATGCCAATCAGATGTATTAACCAATGAGGATACAAGCCTGGGTTGTGCTTCTACAGAATCCCGCCCGAGTTTTGATTAGATTTATGTCATAAGATAATGTCTTAACCTAACGTTAACCATTACTGCCTGTCACTAACGTACTGCCCTAGAACGCTGACTACGGGGACCCTGAATCCAATCGCCAGGTTATGAGGTTATTTATAAGTGTGTGAACATTTTATTTAAAATATTTAAACATTAAAAAAATCTATTTAATAGCAAAGTCTCCTCTATTCAAACAACGGCTCCCTTTTAAAAGTCTGTGTCTGTGCTTGGTGTGACAATATCACAGCATCATGTTCCGTATAACATTATTATCTTATCTTTAATATCACAATCCAAATCATACCCACAGTGTTAACTACTCTTATGGAGCGCAGTGGCTTAAAACACGTGATCCAGAGATCGCCGTCCTCACGCCAGCAGACGAGCCACCCAGGCCGGGAAACAGGAGCGGGAGCTGCCGCTGAAGCCCCCGCGAGGAGGAGGCAGAGGAGAGTCAGAGAGAGCGCCGGGGACCGACGGGACGACTTGTCCTTCACCTCCCAAACGACACCACTATTGATCCATCCGGATTGAAAATACATATAACTGTCTGTACTTTTGTATGCTGTCATCCTGGCAGCACTGTAAGGGGAAGGATTCTCCACAAGATAGCCTATATGTAAACATCGCCAAAGTGGAGCTCTGGCAGGGACTTCGCTGTTTTTAGTGATTGAAATACTGCGGCGGGGGCTGTATATGGATTGCAAGTGCCCAAAACTTGCAGTTTGTTCACATATCTTTGTTTTTCTTCTTTTGAGATGTGATCTAAATGTCTGTGGCTTGAAACAGATGGAAAATTGACAGGCCTGTGCTGCAGTTCTATGGAGAGTCCAGTGTTTTGCCCCCCTTGCCTTTGCGCCAGTCGGTAGATAATGTCATACATCTCAACAATATAGCTATGTTTTTCTTATTTATAGGGTTAGGGTTTATGAAGAAGTAGGAACAATGTATTTGAATTCTAATTTGAGTGTGTTTTCTTATGATATCGCCCTTTGAAACTGACCTCACATAACTGAGGATCACTTCATAAAGCAGTGATGTACTATGCTGAGCAAAATTGCCTTCATGTATCATCAAGCACCTGTTAAAAATAGAAATACTAGTAAATGTGAATCATCCATTTGTTTATTTTTGTTTGTTTATCATCCTCCTTTCTGAGTTGGTCTCTTCCAGATATTTGGCTGTTTATGACAATTAGCTTTTTGGCTTGGTGCTGAAAGAGAATTTGATTTCCTCTAACATCTTTTAAAAAAAATAAGTGGGGATTAAAAGCACTGTCATAAATTACCCATGCTCTCCATTCTATTCTGTGTCGTCATCTCTGTGCAGTTTGTCACATTGAGCTGTTGTGTTCAAGAAGTGCACATCTGTTGCTTGTTGAACATCTGGACTCATTTGCATATTAATGAATAATTATGTTAATTTGATTGTCATTGGCCCCTGCAATGCAAAAGATTAAAGATCTACCCAAGCAAAAAAAAAACCCAGTTTCTCCTCTTACTAAGAATGCTTTTGGCACTTTTATTTAAGATAATGAGTGAAAGGCAGAAAACAGTTAGCAGTTCTGATGTGAGCCATTTTACAAGCATCAGCAAAATAAGGAGATATAAAAATATAAATTCACCTAAAATTCATCTACCCAGTGATGAAGCTGGTCTTTAGAGTATAAAGGGCACACATCAGTTACTCTTTGTCTTCCTAACTGTACGTACAGTGGCACATGGTTGAGTATGAATAGTACTGTCCTTAAGTTCGATAACTAATACTCATTGGGGAAAGGCATGTGATTCTGTGGAGTGAAGGGCAGCACTTACTGGCCGAGTCTTGTGTCATTTGACGCACACGGAAAACACTGGATGTATCGTATGGAAGTAGTCGAGGTACAGTTACTGTAACATGCCAATCTGGGGAGTGAATGTGATAATACTGATGCTTTTTACTGCATCTTGATGGCAGTGGTGTGTGGACTATATAGAAAATTGCATAGGCTGGGTGTTTTGACACATGTTGTATGCTGCTGGCATGTGTTGCCCTTGATCTGTGCATAAACATTTTCCTCAAGTTTCTAAAAAAGATGTGATTAACATGGCAGTGAGATTACCACAGTCTTGTTTGGGAACACCAATCCTGAAGCCCATCTCACACTGACGGCAGTTCAGATCAGATCAGACTTCAGATCATAGATACGTTGCTGTTGAATACAGTGGTTCAATCTACCTGTGTAGTTGCATTTTAAAGATGCACAGAATGGGATTTTAATTGCACAAATATTTCTGCGAGGCAGATGTTTGCTGGAAGTAATCTCACTGGAGATTAAACTTCAGCAGGCATAGTAGTTCACTTACTTACATACTGGACAGTTCTGCAACGCGCCAATGTTAAGTGCCAATCAAAGTAGCGTGTCCATTATGTAACGAGATGGAAAGAAAGAGTTCATGCTCAGCTTTTTATTAGCCATAACAACGATCTTTCCCTAACCCTTAAACAAGTGTGTCAGTTACCATACCCTAAGCATACCTCAGTTAATTTGCTATAATGATCCCTAGCCTTAACCATGGTTGCTATATGCAGATATTGTAGAAAGAAATGTAAAAATTTTGGCATAGGTCACAATCCGAGATTTTGCAGAATCATTAAATATCTTGTCTGCCAATAGAATTATACCAAGTTCTAGATTCTAAATTTCTACATCTAAATTAGCTTGTAGCTTAGCTGACCTTCCAAGTTTAAACGATCCATGCTAAGGTAAACTTTTTACCATTCAAGATTTTTTGTCAGCTAACTTGTTCCTCCCTCACTTTCTGTTTGTTTGCATGCTGTGTACTCCATGATGCAATATTTCATTGCTAAAGCACAATCTAAAACAAAAGTATACAAAGATGGAGAACAGATAAAAATGTCAGTTTACCTGCAGGGATTCCTGCAGATACATCAAACACTGACCAACATAAACACATAGGAATGCCCATGGGAAGCCCTGACATTTGTTCCAGGAAACATACATTACAGCCAAACAGGGTTATAGTCTATAGCACAGAGCAATCCAAAACAGATGGGAATATAACCGGCTGTGAGTATTAATTGATCACATGCTACTGCAAGCACACAGCTCCTCTCAAAACAGCAATCTTGGAACATATATGTGGCCCGTATTTCTCTGGCTCTGTCAATTAATATTTAACTCAACCAGTAAGATTATTCACTCCACAAGGGAAGCTCTGCCCAGGATAAATATTTTTTTATGAGTAAAACACCAGCCTCCAATCAAATCTTTGCCTAACTCTGGACTCACTTGATTGGATTTGCATTAAATTTGCCTTTTTAATGTTCACCAAATTTGCCTAAAGTTATAAGCAGTTATGTAATACACCACAATAGTCATGATATACTGGAATAAATATGTGGCCTAGGACCAGGTTTGCTAAGTCACTGAACCGTTTCAGCAAGATGAATGAGAAGTGAAATAATAAGCAGATGAATACCGAGCATTTCAACCACTAATAATGACTAATTCTACCAGCTGTTAGGGAGTGGATTCCTTTTAGTGAAAAGCTCTGTCTGAGAATAAATACATGCATAATGGTGTAACCATGTACATTGGACCATTGAAGTAAACATTTCAGCCAATCCACCCTTGGGGTAGACCTATTGTGCCCAGCAATTGAGGGCCAATGCAATATATATACAGAGCAATAACTGTATTTTTAAAATTCTGTGTACGAGAAACTGAAACAGTTTTTCATACAGACCAAAGTTTGGGAATTTGTAAGCATAAGATTTTTGAGACATTTGTGATTTAATTTAATGCTTACAAACTGAAAGCTTCTAATTGTTTCATGGATCATTACTGAGAAAATAGACAATATTCATGGATAGTTGATGTCTGTTAAACTATGAGCAACAGCTTGTTATAACACCCCTGGGATATGTGAATAATATGAGAGCAGTTATATAATATCCCTTTTACCCAAACCTAAGTCTGAACAACAATACTGTTTGTCAGTTCATTTTTCAAGTGACACAAAGTTTCTGAATCATATGTTTTGCCAAAATGTTGTAAACTCATTAAACCTGAGCTGCTAAACAAATGTATGCTGCAACCAATTTTCTGTTGTCATGAGGGACAAATGGAAGATCGATGGCAATGATGATGTCACTCATTTTTAGCTGACTGAAGGAGGAGAAAATGAAAAAGATTTAACCAGCTTTGTGTTGCTACATTTCTGAACTGATTGGTGATTATCATGGTTGATTCACAACATAACAGTACACATTAGCAGTGCTGGCCTGCCCTATGTGCTTGAATACGCAATTGCGGAGGGCACTGCAAATTTTTTTTAATAAAGTTGCTGGGAGACATAAAGCCAATCAATGGCTCTGACCCAGTACAGGCCCCCCCCTCCTCCATGGATACATCATGTCAAGCCAGTCATCTCTCTGACCCAGGGGCCCCCATGTCAGTCATGTCAGTGAATGGATTTGATCCAAAAGACGATCCAAAGAACGAGTGAGAGCCGCTATGGTATAGAGAGGCAGTGGGGAAAAACAGCGTACCAGAATATTTTCACATCTAACTCGGTGAATTAAGAGTTTATTTCGACCAAACCAGAGTATGTGATTGATGGAACAGTGGAAAGACTAACCAAGATGGTTTTGATGAGTTTTATTTTGTTTCTGTCGAGTTTGAATGAAGTGTGTTTTATGATGAGTTAACAGGGCAAGTAAGCAAACATTAGTCTGAGTTCGGTCAAAGAGAGAAACTTGAATTCAGAAGGTGTACGGCTGTATTTTTCCTGTTTAATAAGGAAAATAAGTGTAAGAATATTTCCTTTCTTAACATTTTATTTTATTTATATTTATTAGACTAAAAAAGCAAAGAGAGCTTGTGGAATGTAGCGAACTCCCCGCTCATATGATACTTCCCCAGGAGCTGTTAAGGTATTTTTGGAGCTGGAGCACAACCAACGCCACCTGCCCCTGATACTTCCCCAAGCGCCAGTGATGATCTCGCCACTGAACATTCAGCACTTATTAACTAGTTAATATACTGTTTTATAGTTTGATCAATCATAATACAGCACACTAGTCGTCCATTCACACAGGTGTTTTCACTTACGTTGTCTAATTAGAGCTCTTCTAAGGACAGTGTGTGGTTGTGTACAAACTGCTTTGTTGACATCTTTCTCAACCTTCTGTTGGTTTTGTTGTATCTGTTAGGGCAGGACCACTTAGCACATTTTCATTCTTATTAGTTCATTGGTGACATCATGTAAAAGCCAATATGGCTTCACCTTCCACCCAACTATAAGTCTGATCACCAGAGTAATTGAAAAAAGTGTGGGAGTGCAGGTAACTAATGACTATAGCTGTCAAATAAATGTAGTTGAGTAAAAGTACAACATCTCCCTTTGAAATGTCATGGATTTTTAAGTATAGCACCTCAATATTGTACTTAAGTACAGTACTTGAGTAAATGTACTTTGTTACATTCCATCACTGTATTAGAATAATTTCACTAACACTTTAGATGATGCAGATTTTTGCAAATTTACAGCCACTCACAGTTCTCACACTTGATGAGAAGTGATTGTACAGGCATCTTTGGCAAGTGGTAATCTATTCTCTTGAAAACGCAGATTATTTTGATTTTGTTACTTTGGTATGTGCACACAAAAACACATACTCTTCAGTTTGTTCACTGGAGGCTGCCTACAAAGAAAAATAATTGCATTATTTTTTTTTTTCCCAACAAAATATCAATATCAATTCAGAAGATCTAGTAGCATTCATGGGTATAAGTTTTCTTGATATGAAACCTAAACTTGAGTCTTGACCTTTAAAATACACAAATAAAGTCTTGGGGCATTGCTCCAGGCCAATGGGAGCTGTCCACTATATCCACATTCTTCGACTGCTCAGCTCTACTTGAGAATTTGAGGGTTAAATGCTTAAAGGCACTTACTGATGCATTTTTCCCAACTACATTTTTCCTGACTGTTGCGGTGGGCAAAAGTTACATCATAATGTAAAGCTTAAATTATTCATGTAGCATGAATGTTGTATGCCGAATAAAACTGCTTCTGCTGAGCTGCTCAGTGCCCAGATAAGAAGCTGTCTTATACTGGGAAACTCCCAGCAGTATGTGAGTTTAACTGGGTTTAACTGCTTGCTACCCCTTCACTGTGAGGGGGGCCCACCTACTGCTCAACAAAATCATGACTGTTTGCCGTCCTGGCTCCACAATGGTGGAACAAGCTCCCAAATGACATAAAGTCAGCAGACACTCTACTCCTCTTGAAAACTCATGTGTTCAGACTGCACCTTGGCTGATGAAAGAAAAAAAAAACTCCATCTCTTATTTGTTTCTAAATGTAGCACTTGGAGCATTATGAAACAGTTCAACTTATTTGATGAGGTTGATATACTTGCATGATTCTGGCAATTTTTGGGCTGTATCCACATGGTTGAATGCACTTATTGTAGGTTGCTTTGGATAAATAAATGTAATGTAATGTAATGGTACACATAGTGGTAATGGCAATCCATCCCTCTGGACGACTGTCCTCAATTGTGTGTTTATTAAAAATTCATACTTCTTATTTCACATTGCTCCACTTTTTGTAAAGAGTTTGGTATAAATCTGCAAACATGCAAGCAATACTTTTTTATTTCTAAAGTATAATACTGTTATCTGAGAAACTAGAATAAGTATGAATAGATATGTATTGATTTCATTTATTTCTGTGCAAATTAAAAGAACAAGGGGTGACTTGTGAAAGAGTAGTTATGACATCTGGTTAGCACCGCAGTAGCTGATTAGTAAAATATTGTGCATTTCAGGCATGGCTGCATTGACGCTGATGTTATTCAGAGCTGGAGTAATGGTGGTAGAGAGGAGAGTTAGGTGGTAGAGGGTCTAGTCTATCTATACTAGATTCCTTGCTATTGTTGAAAAAGACAAGACTTAGTCTAGTCTGAAATCTCCCTACTCAGAGTTCCCTGGATAAATAAAGGCTGAAAAAGAAATTGCTGTATGCATTTATTTGCTGCTCTCTCAGGGTTGGATGTAATGGGAAACACTAAAGACCTCATTCATTCACGTACGGTGGGAAGATTGACCTTGTTGTCTTGCACTAAGAGCTCAGGGGTGTGGACCTAGTTGAATGGAAGCACTGTGCTTGAAGGTTTCTGGTTTTGCCTTCCGCCAAAACACACACATTCCAAGTACATTTCAACATCTGTTCTGATTTCTATAGTTTTATAGAAGCACATGTGAAATACAAGATTTCGAATCTCTACCAAAAGAGAATTATTGTTTGGACAGAGAAGTTTTGTTCAAGCAAGTTCTGGCTTGTTTGTTCCGCATGATGCAACTCACACTGCTTATTGAAGTCAGCTGCAGCCACTATTCCTCAAACCCTCTCAGACAGTACTTTAATAGCACTGCATGTTGTGGGAAGGCATAAGAATATGGCAAGAATGAAAATATAACTGACATCTTTTTCTCTGCGCTGGGATCTGGACAGTGGATTAAGATAATGTCACATCTATAAGACAAATCCCTTCCCCCTCAGTGCTATGGCGTGGCAATGCAATTTGAACTTTCTTTCATGGTGAAAGAATTGAAAGAACATTTTCCTTTCCCTCCAGCGCTGTTCTGAGAAGTGAGCAGCTGTCAATGCAGAGATGAAAGCTGAAGGTTTTCATTTCCAAATGCTACAGAATCTACTTTTTAAAAAACAAAAAAAAAACTTACACCTGATATTCACTGCTTTCAAAAGATTACTATATATACAATTTCATATATTAGTGTTTCATAAACAAAGGTGTTGGTTTGGTGTGTGTTGTCATCATTGCACTAAGCAGATTCCTTTGATCATGTATACTAAGTACTTCCAAATTTCCATTGTTTGCAGGCAGTATATCAAAGCTTTCTTAGTGTGATACAAAGCTTTTTTTAAAGGCAGCCACTGTGGAATACAGAAATAACTGAGACACAGAGACTCACTGTAAACCATAAAAATAACCAGACGAGAAATCTAATTTCTTTACAAGAAATGATGTCTGTCACTAAAAAGGTATATTTTGTTCTCTTTCTTTGGTCTTGACATTGAGAGGTTAGGCTTTGGGTAAATTGAATAAGCTTGGTTTATTTCCAGCACAGACTGATATCATAAATTCAGCTGCATTGAATTTCCAATGTATCCCACAGATCTCATGCTGCATTTGTCAACAGCAGAGACGAGAGAGAAAGGTTTTCAGTGTTTTGTGATTCACTCTATGATACAGAGAGACCTCGGGGTCATTCCGCAAAAACGAGCAAAGAAATGAACCTGAAGGGGACCTGAGGTACTATAAAGCCTCTGAGGTGGAACATCATTCGTCAGAACAGGAGCCTTCCTGCGCTGTTCATTTTTTTTATCCCATTTTTGTTGTCTTCCATTTAGCCAGTGATGCCGTGTTCCTTTCAAACCCCAGTGTCAGAGAGACAGAAAACATGAACTTCCAGCATGTGCTCCCTTCTGTCCTCCAGGCTCTCTTTCTCTCAGCCACGCCATTTGATTGGGTGTGTATTCAATAGAACCAGGGAGCATGTGCGTGCGTTCGCATGACATTGTAGCATGTGCATCAGCCGGTGCCCGATCTCATTTGGCATGATGTGCAGCAGCCTAATCTCCTTCTTAACACCCTTGCAGTGTTATGGCAACCCCTCCCGCCACCACCGCCGCTGCCACTTTAAACTTAGATAAGTGTATCAGCGCAGCCAGGAGGATGAATCCCCAGCCTGCCAAGAACACAAGCTTGCCTTTCTCATCAATCAATTTGACAAGGCCAGCCACAGAGCAGAGCCTTCCGGCAACCTGCCCCTCCTTTCAACCTCCACCCCGTCAGCCCCCCACAGCCCCATCCTCCCTCCTCTGATCCATTTCTGAAAATACTGCACCACCATACTGTAGCAGAACAAACGTGGTGAAGGAGAAGGAAAACAGGAAGGGCGGATGGAAAAAGATACATGAGGTCCATGAGTGACAGTTTACACGGCTTTCATAAAGTGGATGTCAGTGACCTCGAAGAAAGGAAAGGGAAGAGAAGGTTAAAGACTTGAGGAGCCGTGAAAAATGGCCCTTGAACAGAACCACTGTTGACACTGTTGCATGCTGGGGACAGATGAGCGCTGAGCGTGCCTCTCAGCTTGTGAAGCGTGCTTTTGCAGGATGCTGTTTCCTGCGACTGGGAGCGGGGGTGTATGTGGTGACAGAGTGGCAGACAACCCAAACTGAGAGTGATAACGAGACATGCTGACTAGAACGGCACACAGGCTGACTGTATCTGATCCTCTGCTTCACCCCTTTGTGGTGCAGCGAGGATTTTTTTTCTGGACGGGCGCTGGGATTCTATCAGTGATCCTGTGATATTTGCTCAAGTAGAGACATCACAGATACGTGCACCTATGGATAGATACGAATCCAGGATGAAACTGGATCAATCAGATTGCATTAAATCCAGTGTATTTATTTTGACTGCTGCAGGAGCAGAGCTGGTAAAACTCTAGGGGTGTATGAGATGACAGTACACCAGTAGAAACTGCATCACACAGGAGACTGCTGGCGAAACTGTGTGCCATGGTGCCTAGAGATAATTCAAAGCATGTAGCTGTAGAAGCCATATAGCAGGGGGGTTATCTAACAATCAGTGAGTGAATGAGCATTGTCTTTGGAGATATAGCTGAAAAGACCAGCAAGTAACACGTGAAATCTACATAAACATGGTCAGATTGTCCCTGCACACACAGAGTGAGCAAACTCGGATGGATTACATAAGTTGAAACTGGAATTCATACACAGACAAGCATGAAAAACCAAATGTAAACACACCATAGCATATCTGCATGTCTGCCAAGCGCAGCATTCACTGCCTGGAAGCCCAGCTAATATCATAATCCCTACACAGGCAAATGGGCACTAATCTGCCAATCACAGCTGCAGCTGGTTGACAGCACAATGCACAGCTAATAATCCTCTGCTAATGTGTTTGTGTATTAATAATTCACATTCATTCCTGAGGGCTGCAGAGTAATCTTTATTGCAGCCACTGTCTTAACTCCAAATTTCACAGATGTAAGACACTGTGCTGAAAAATGCACAGAAAAAGTCATGGCGAGACAAACAGCCATGACAACCATTCCACACAGGTCCAAGCTGATGCTTTAGGCCTACAGTACAGACATAATTAGCCTAATTCGCTTATTCTACCACAAGGGCAATGATGAACAGGTTGCTGTGCACGCCACAACTGAGCGGGCAAGGTGAATGTTAAAATATAATTACCGTTGGACGTTAGAAATTTTTTTCTCACTTCCACGCAATGCCTGGTTTTTGGATTGTATTTACTTTTGTTTCTGTATGTAAGCTTGTTTGCACCGCTGCAACATTTTAGTTATGGTGGTTTTGGATGTTTTCTCCTTTTGTTTTTGTACATAATACTTAGAGACAATGGTCGCTTACACCTGCGACGAGCTCCTGGAATACCGGCATGGAGCAGGAGTTCCTTTGGCCCAAATACCGAAGGAAATATGGACACCCTATCGTCGCGGCAGGAGAGCCGGGGTGAAGGTCAGGGACAGTATCAAGAGGGACCGCACATTTAAATCTTTTCTTTCATTGGTCATTATGGGGAACGTGAGGTCACTTGGCTCCTGCACTGTTCCAGTGCCAGCGCTCTCAACTCATTTCCTGGACCCGCTGCAGTTTGCTTATCAATCAAACATCAGAGTGGAGGATGCCATCATCTTCCTGAACCAGAGAGCCCTCTCACACCTGGAAAAGCAGGGAAGAGTCATGATCTTTGACTTCTCCAGTGCTTTCAACACCATCCAGCCCTGCCATCTAAGGGATGAGCTTCTGGAGATGCATCTGCACACCAACACTGCATCCTGGATTTTGGACTACCTCTCTGACCGGCCACAGTATGTCAGAGTGGATAGCTGTGCCTTTGAGGTTATGATTAGCAACATCGGCGCACCTCAAGGAACTGTGCTGGCGCCATTCCTCTTCACACTCTACACCTCAGACTTCCGCTTCAACTCTGGTTCCTGTCATCTCCAAAAGTTTTCTGATGACCCCTCCATTGTTGGGTGCATCAACAACAACGAGACGGAGTATAGAAGACTGGTAGAGAGCTTCGTCACATGGTGCAGCAACAATCACTTGAAGGTCAATATCAGCAAGACCAAAGAGCTGGGGGTCGACTACTGGAGGAAGAGGACTGTCCCAGTTACCATCCAGGGAGATGAAGTGGAGAGGGTGGACTCATAACACCAATGCCCTCTTCAGGAAGGGACATAGCAGACTGTTCTTCCTGAGGAGACTCAGATCCTTCAGTGTGTGCAACAGGCTCCTGAAGATCTTTTACCAGTCTATAGTAGCCAGTGCACTGTTCTTCATTGTGGTGTGCTGGGGTGGTGCCATCAGGGTCATTGAGGCCAGGCTGAACAAGCTGGTGAAAAAGGCCAGCTCTGTGGTCGGGCTGGAACTGGACAGTCTGGAGTCAGTGGCACCCACCCAGGTGCAAAACGGAGCACTTCAGGCGTTCTTTTGCACCTGCTGCCATCAGACTGTACAACAGCAGTGGTGACCACAGTCTATAACACCGAAATAAATTGGCCTGGCGGCTAGCAGACTCTACTCATAGTTAACAAATTACATTTATCATTTATACTTTTTTTTCTTCATTTTTACCTTCTCACCGCTGGTCTAAGTCACTGCATCTCCTAGACAGCACGGATGAATATCAGCTTACATGCACGTTTTTTCAGCCCAACAATGTTGAAACAGAGAAGCTAATACTGCCATAGAGAGCAACATGATAGCAGGAGTGAGAAGCCCTCGGTTAGCAAAGACTGCAGATTGGTTACTCTGCTCTACAACAGGTCACCTGCTTGGCTCACTTCTGTATCAGAGGAACAGTATTAACCCTTTCTTTGTCACTAACAATATTTATTGTTCTAATAGGCCTACAGTGTTTTCATGTTCAATAATGACAGCTTTATATGCTTTTTCTGAATTGTGTAACCAGAGTTCTAACCAGATTTGTTTGCTTTTCTATCATGGGCTATACAGATATAAATCTTGTGAGCATGTGTGTGCTTTGGTTTGCACATTCTGACTTATATACTGTATTGTGTTTTTGTCCGATGATAATGCAAGCCTTCCATTACTGTGCACTTGAGAAAGGTTTGTTTTCTACTCCAGCCTACCCATATGAGCTGCTGCAGTGCTGGACGGACATGCCTGCTAGGAGCAGAATTTAGCATAGACCCAAAGTATAGACCCATTTCTCGACTTGATCTTTGGTGTAGCTTGCCTACCAAAGGCAAGTCTGTAAAAAAAATTGTCATGACTGCCATGAGAAAAGGGCAAAAAGAATTTGTTTTTATTGCACTTCATCCTGGAGTATATTACATTTTAGTAGCACATAACAATTGAGAAAAACATTCTACCATAATTACTTACTGTAATAGGTGCCACAGGAGGTCAACCGTTCAGCTCTGTATTTACAAAAACAGTTACAGTATAATGCAGGGATGTCCTGAAGTTTTTTTGCCCCCGGTCCCAATCCGAGTCATTTAATGAGTATCTGCTGATACTGAGTCCCGATCCGATACTTGTATTTTCCTAGATAATACAGCTGCACAGCGCACACTTCAAGTACATTAAAGTTATTCAAATCAATCCAATGTATAACTAACTGAATAGCTCTGCAATGCATTAAGAAAAAAATTGCCTGCATCTGTTCCTTAATGTTTTTTTACTTTTATTTTTTACAACATAACACAGTATAAAATAAGAAACCGTCTCTGTAATCTTTGTGTCCTTGTTGCTGTCTCGAGGGAATTTCTCTCCTTTTAAAAGTCTCCTCCAGTGTTTGTAGCATCAGTGCAGCCTGAGTTACCTGAATGAACTGTATTCCGTTGAGTGTTTATTTTCACCACAGGCGGGGCTCAACCCTGCTCTTTTTCAATGGGCGCTGCCTATAATTCATCTTTGAAAAAATACAAGACGAGTGGCCACAATCAATACAAGCTAGCCACTACTTAGCAAGGTAGCTACCAGCCATAGCTAACGTTACATTCTATTGTTTTGAGTGTGGCTCGCGAGTGTACACACACGGACCTTCAGTTAGTATGAATGGAACCGCATGCACATCCACAAGTCCGCAGCTGTCCGCGGACGTGAAAAGTATGTCCGAAGCTCACACACGGAACTCAGCGGAGTGGAGGAGAGACAGAGAGTTGATGACGGCTACGCTCGTTGCGTTGCTGCATGAAAGCTTTGTGAGTAAAAGCACCTGTATGACAGCTGATGTAAAACAAAGGATCGGGCTTAGGTTTTTGCTCAATATAGCCGATACGATCAGTTAAAAATGCCTTGATCGGCCCCGATACCGAGTGTTTGAGATCTGATCGGGACATCCCTAGTATAATGTATTTGTCCTTTCCTCTAAAATTTCCCAATTGTTACTCCCTTGTTTCCCATAGTCTGGTTTTCTTCCGCTCTACCTACACTTAGGTACCAGTAGGAACCAGTAAGTATTTTATTTGTAGTGATTCATACAACGAAATTACACTGTACATTGTGGCAGCGTAGGTTTCGGGGAGTTGCGCAGTAAATTGCAGGCTGTATTATGTAGAGGCACTGACAGTTTTTTAATGAAATGTTTCTGTAGCGTCAGTATGCTGTGCAGCTGTAATATGAAGGAGAAAATAAACAAAAGCAAATAGTGGACTAGATTTGGTTGCAGATACTCGATATTAAAAGACTCTATCAGGAAATAAAAACATCATAACGACATCCCTGCTCTGCTATTGTTTCCAGCAAAAAATGTTAACAGTCACTTCAAAGAGAGGCTCTGCCCCAGAGGCCCTCTGGGCCCCTTGGGCCACTGGAAAGTGACTTTATGTATGTATTAATGTGTGCTTGTCACTGTTAAAATCCACACGTGTAGGCCCTCTGAAAGTGATGTTGGCTTTTAAAGTACAAAGCAGGAGAGATTATAGAACACCTATCAGGCAAATCGACTTATTACCAGGGCCATTCCCAACATCAAATACCATATCTACCAAGACTATCTTACAAAGCTATACATACATACACAAAACTACATAAAGATTTTATGAGCAACCATGTATTAATGTAAGCCATTAACGTAGGCAATTTGAGAGGAATTTCTTCATTCGTAACAGTGAACGTTCTTTTTAAAAGTCAAATTGAATATAGTGCGATGATTGATCCAATACTTGTAGCACAGCCATTACTGTAAGTACACAGAAACGATAAAAAATCCATTTGGAAGTAGACAGTCCTTGCTGTATTTTATGATTTACAGATGCTGAAATTCCAAGTATGGTTCCCTTTTTGAAGTCAAATTCTCAGAGTTTCACAGGATGATGAAATTCTCTGATGGCAGGGCAGATGTGCCAGTCTTAGAGAAGTTGTTTTATATGGAAAAACACTGATATATAAATATATATGTATAAACTTTGAAAATGCTCCAAGTCAAGTATGGTACCTCGCCTGGAGTGCTACGGTACGAACTCAGTCATCATCTTAAACATTTCCTCATTCTTCCCTCATGTGATGAGTTTGGATGAGGTTAGGCTTTATATAATACCTGCCATAACAAACTTTCAGCACTTTCTTTTCTCCAAGTGTAGAGACACCTTCTGAGCGCTGCTCACTTAAATCCCTGAGTAGTTTGCATTCGGGTAGAATATTTACATAATTATATTGAGAGACACTAAGCTAGATCAAAAAACTTGCATTAATTATTGATAATGTGAATGGTGATGTCATGTTTTGTCTGTTGGAAAAAGCAGCAACACTTTCCCCCCAGATACTACATCCTAATAGTTAACTGTGTGTATGCCTTCACATACTTAGCACTTACTTTCAAAGTAAAAATCACTCCCCATGCTTAAGTGCATTTGTCAATGTGTGCTACACAGTAGTGGTGCTAATGTAAGAGCAATATCACCAGGACCTCAGGGAAGGTATGTCTAACATTACAGCCGACAGTCATACAAGTTCCTCTGATGGCGTGCTGGGAAAATGCAATGATCATCCATTCTGGGCTGAGAAACGAAATAACCCCACCATGTTTTGCAATGCATCAGGGCAGCGGTATTTGTGAAAAGCAAAAAATATAATATGTGTTTGAGAGAGTCCCAGCTGGGCAAATAACAGTGCATTTTGTTAAACGAGTTCTTCCGTGGTGGCTGAAACCCCCCAGTGGATATGTTGACATTGATTTGGTGCGGTGCCTTCAGGGAGCACCCTTAGCCAGGCATTTGTGACTATTCAGCACACCACTCACACTGCAGCACAACTCTCAGCAAGTGAGACAACTGGATGACAATACATACTTCTGCTTTTCCATTACAGCATTTTCATACAGTTCAGAGGAGAAATGACAGATGTCATGTTGACTGACCCTGGCATAAAAAATAGACAAAACAAATGGAAGACAGCCAAAAAGGTCTAAAAGTGATTTTCCCAAGGATGCACTGAGTTGTCTTTGTGGTAATTATTTCTTTTATGAGATGGATGTACTTTGTGCTGTTTTGAGGTCTCCGAATGTGGTTGAGTGTCTCTACAAGTCAACTTTGAAAACACTGAATTGTCTAGTTTGTATGTGAAGATTTGGCAAGGAAGAAAAAGGACAAAAGGCCCCCAGAAGGTTGCAGTCTTGTAAAGCTACAACAAACAAAATTGCAGGTTAATCCTTTCATATGCTTTCTGCTTGAAAATGATGATATGAATGTAAAACCTCTGTGTTGTAAAGTCGCAAGATTTTATCAAGCATCATGAGAAAATAGTTAAAAAAGGAAGGAGATAAGACATACACCACATGAATATTCATTTTTATGGATATACTCAGTGTCGCTGCACTTGAACAGAATGACTGCCACTTCTAATGATGTATTCCATTTCAACACATTTACTGTAAATATCTGATGCCTCATTATATGTCTGTCAAAAGAAGAGAACAAAAAATGCACAACTGTGAGTATTTGAGTCAGTTCTAACAGGCAAGGTTGCAAATGGTGTATTAAGCTGCCACTTAGACCAATAATCTAAAGCTGAGCTATTGTAAGTGAATGCAGACAGATGTAACCAATGTGCTTTTGGTTAGAATGAGTGATAGTTGAGAAGGAGAGGAAGGAAAAAGTGATGGAAACAAAGCGAGGGACGAAAGATCGAAAGAAAGAAAAAATAGGGAGAAATTGGCTGATTGATGACAGCCTATGAGCGCTGTTAAAACTTCCATCAATGCGGCTGTGACTTGCAGCAGCCCTGATGTATCTTTGCCCTATGGTAGCAATGTATCGTACCCCCACACACACACCACGCTCCACCAGAGGAAGCAAGTTATCACTTCTGCTTAAAAGGACAATGTAAATCAGCAGGATAAATGTCCTGTTTTTGTAATGTGGGGACAGATGTAATAACAGATGAATCAGCATATGGCAATACCAGATAGAAGCATTCCCCAACCAGAAAGCCTGGATGAGTGGAGAAGTGAGGGCCCTATCTAGAGCCAAAAAAGCTGCCTTTTGGTCAGGTGACAAGGAAGCATACAGCACAGTGAGACTGAAAGCTGGCATCAAGCAGGCAAAGCAGAGACATCAGGAGAGTCTGCATGGAGACCTCAACACCAACAACACCAAGATATGTGGCAAGCTATCCAGACCATCACGGGCTACAAAAGCAGGAGCGCCCCCATCATGTGTGAGGCCACATTGCCAGGTGACCTTTTATACTCGCTTTGACCTCCTCAACAAAGAGCCAGCTGCCAAGTCTACTCCGCCTCCAGAGGACAAGCCACTGTCAGTATCCACAGCGAATGTGAGAAGAACCCTTCTGTGAGTGTATGTGAGCAAAGCTGCTGAGCCTGATAACATCCCTGGCTATGTACTAAGAACATGTGCCAACCAGCTAGACACTGTCATTATTGATATTTTTCACATCTCACTGTCACAGGAGAGTGTTCCCACCTGCTTCAAGACAGCCACCATCTGTAACTAAAACATCTGCAGTGTCTAGTCTAAATGACTACTGCCCCAAACTGGTCCTCCAGCACATCAAAGACAAGACCCCAGCCTGCCTGGACCCTCACCAGTTGCATTCATAGCCCAAAGATCCACAGAGGATGCAATTTCCACGGCCCTCCACTCAAACAACAACAAACAATGATGACAGTTAACTATCCATTCAGTGCAGAAATAAGACAATATCACTTTGTTGCCAGCCAGCAGAAGAGACAGCCAATCAAGAGCCTTTTTGATACATAGCCATAGTTTTGCTTTGTTTGATTGGCTCACAATCAGAGGCTGTAGCAGTGGTCAGAAGGGAAAAAGTTTAAGAACAAGACCAGGAGCCCCAAGGCCAAAAACTAAAATCACTGAGGCATTCAAATAAAAAAAAAGTTTGAAAAAGCAGTGTAAAAAGTTACCAGCTAGTGTGGCAGGTGACACCATTGATTTATCTGCCAAAGACACATTTTGTCGACATTTGGCAAGTGCTGATTTCAGTCCCTGGTGGAGGGTTAATGGCAGGACACTCTCAGAGAGTTATGGCTGTGCTGTTGAAGTCCAGAAAACACCGTGAGGGGAAAGCAAGAGAGGGAAGGCCCTAGCCCACTGCCCTCTCTCTGCCTTTGGGTTCCCCACATCCCCACTTCTCCACTCCCCTCCCTTCCCCCAGCCCTGTGCAACCCTTCCACCTCTACTGTTATTTTGCCCAGCAGGGCCCTTAATACTTAATGTTGATGCACCGGCCAGACTCCTGGGAGCATTGCAGGCCCAAGAGAGGGTGCGTGTGCACACACACACACACACACACACACACACACACACACACAGTATATACACATACAAGCTACATCTCTTGCTGAGCAAATAAAGGTGTTCTGGAGCCTTTCTCTCAAATGACAGGTGACAGTGCTATCCAGGGGGGGACACAGCCTGTGACATTGTCACAGGCGATACATCCAGAGGCTGCTCTAACCAACAGGCCAACGTAAGGTACACAGAGGACAGTCTGACATGGGCGGGGACATGCACAAGGTTTGCATTTTAATCTTGCAATTTAATCTGAGCAAAAGATTAAAAGCAGATGTCCTTAGAGTGTTCTCAATGCTTTTTTTCTTTTGGTAGAGGTCCTCTGATAGCAAATTTTCAGATCCTGTGACAACAGGCCATGGCAACCTCTATGTAAATGTGCCCTACATATTTCGTGTTTGATGTGTGGGTCGGAGAAGAACGCGGTTGATATACTTCAGGTAGCAGTCTGTATTCTGTATTAGAATACTGAGTGACAAACACAGTCACTCTATGTATTACTAGAGCTGTAATGATTAGTTGATTAATCGATTAGTTGATCAACGGAGGATGAATTGGCAACTAATTAATACTTTTTATTTTTCAAGCAAAATTTCATTCACTGATTAAAGCTTCTTAAATGTAATTATTTGCTCCTCTTTGTTTTATTTGACCAACCCAAAACCCAGTGTTGACAAACAGTTTGAATACATGTTGGCCTTTGGCAAGTTATAGTAGGCATCTTTTACTATTTATAGACAAAACAATTAATCGGTTAATTGAGAAAATAATTGGCAGATTAATCAGTAATAATATAATACTAACTTCTGGTATATAATCTTGACATATTGTAAGACAATATTAAATTGATGAGTACAGTATATGTTTTTTTCAGTCTTTTGATCAAATCAGGTAATGATCGCAGTACAACAACCTTCCATCAAAAATATCAACATGTGTAATAAAGGAGCAAAATAGGTTTTACGTGACCCACGGTGAGCAGAGACCACCTGCAGCACTGACCATCCAGGAGCCCAGCAACAAAAAAGTGATGCAGAGCCTCACCTCCTGGTGAGACCCAATAATACTTGCTTCAGGATACTCGTATGGTACTTGTATTTTTCTCCCCCTTCTGCTTGATCAACCAGTTAGACCACTTGCTTTGATGTAGCGACTCCCTGCAGCAACTAACCAGTCACCCCAAACACCTGAGTTTTTACCCCCGCTGGGCTGACTAGCTTAAACTGGTTCAGACCATATTTAGATCTGGTTGCGCTTCATACACACAGTCATCCTCTGAACTCACCAAGCACTGACCAATTCTCAAAATTATATAAACAGCTATGGATGGTTTCTTGGAATTGGCACATTGCAACTTCGTTATGGGCAAAGTAAGTGGCGACTTAAGTGCCCCCGTGAGCAAGAAAAGGAGAAACTACAGGATTCCTTTAGAATGAAGCAAATGTCCAAGTGACACACAGACATGCTCAGTTGATGAGTTTGAGTGTTGTATTAATAGTTGTAAATCAGAATAAGTTAGAAAGAATAAGACTGAATCAACTCAGAGACCACATGGGCCAAGATATGATTAGCTAATTAGTAATAAGAACATGAATCCTAATCCACTGCTATCCTAAGTCTGATTGTCTTCGAGTTTGTCATAATGCCCCATTAAAATTGTTCCTTGTGAAAAGCTGGCATGTTTACCTTCTAAAGTGTTATACATTCACAAAATCTGCCCAGTACATTTATCTGCTTCTTTCAGACCACACATTATCATGCAGGCCCAGCATCATCAGAATAAAGTAACATGGCAGCCAAAAAACAAAAACAGGTGTCATAACAACTGTTGATTTGTTCTGCTTAGACACTTGGATACTAAAGGCACTGACTGTCTATGACTGGGTCCTTTCCAGGGTCTTAGAATGTTGCTAATATTCTGACCACTTCCCAATGTGAAACTGGTTTCTCAGCTATACCAGGCACAATAAAAATAATCAACAAATTATATGTTTTTTGTATAATACTTTCCAATAAATTGCCATCTAAATACCATTTTGGGCAAATTCCTGGATAAATTATGCAAAACTTGGAACATTCCCTGGTTTGGGTCTTATTATCAGTTCTTACCAGTTAACCAGTTAAGAGATAAAAACACCTCATTCAGAGTAGGTGAACAGATAAAGACAACTGATTTACAATAGCTTAAAAGATAAAATCAGCTGATTGGGAAAAGGTGAGCAGATAAAGATCAGTGCAGCAGCTTGGGCTTCATAAAACAGAATGGCAGTTTGTGAGCAGAGCCAAGTCTCCTCTTTTAAACCAAAGCTGCTCTGTCTATAAAACTTAGCTAATAGCAACATTTCACATCAGGACACTTTTGTCCTTCTGCCAGCACACTTTCATGTAGTGCCAAGATGTATGTCATTAAAGCACCAATAATGGGACTGCTTCATATTCCCATCCAAAAGTACAAGTACTTAGGTGCTGGATGTCCAATCCTGATTTGACAGATACCATTGGTGCACATCTTAGTGGCCTCACTGTCAGTCAAAATGGGCCAAATAAATCGTCTCTCCCATTGAAATGTTGAACCAATGTTCCTTCTGCATTTCTGTCTGGAATCAATTTATGTTCCCCTTTAAGCTTTTCCACCATCAGGCTTTTTGGGGCTGCTCTGCCACTATGGAGATGTCCTAATCTGGTGCAAAAAGTTCAAGTAGTCTTAATCATCATCATGAAATTATGAAATTATATAACCATGTTTCATTTGAGGCAGAACATCCACTACATGCCTCCCTAGAGGGTATGGGGCTCAGATACGCACCAGTTGATTATTTAGATAATGAACAGCCTTGCACTTGCCTCAGTGGCGGAAGGATCTGTGAAGAGGTAATAGAATATGGAGCGAATGGCCAACAATATCACTGAGATATTAAACAATGACAGAGAAATAGGGGGCTCTATACATAAGGCTGTCTGAGTTGTAAGCCCAGAAGAATTTGAAAAATGAGTGTAACTTATCAAGAAAATAATGATTCTAAAAAAATAAATAGCAATGTCATCTTTTGTCATTTTATTACTCAATTTATTTTTGTTTGCTTGCATGAAGCCGTCCTACTGAGATTTACTTCCAAACCCGATCATCACATACAGTATGTCTCTGCCAAAAGTTATAAAAGTTTGGGTACATGAGAGGGAAAAAATACCCATGGTTGACACAGACACAGGCAGAGACACACAGACACACACACAAGACCACAAGCAGCATCTCCTGTGGTTAACTTGGTTGGATCCCTTTCATCTTTTATTTATTATTTGTGTCTCAGTCAAAGCCCTGCCATTTCACACTGCGGATGTTTGGTTTTAATAATTTTATGAATGAAAAAACTTCGCTGCTTTTAGACTCCAAAGGACGTTGAAATATTGAATAAAATTTTTTAAAAAGCATAAATAATTTCACATATACATTGCATCCAGAAATTGCAGCTGTATTTGTGCACTGACTATCAAACTGGTTAACCGTCAAACCAATGTCTTCTTAGGCTGTGTACAAGTGTATTTGTGTGTGTGCATGCATGTTTGTTTGAACTGTCTAAGTGTGCGTCAGTTGGTGCATTGTTGCAGCCCTACAAGCACAAGAAATGTGCTTGAATCAGGTCTTGATAATAAGTGGACAACCCCCCCTCAAAAAACAAACAAACAAACAAAAAATCAAAGTGAAAAACACTTATTCAAATTTTTTAAAACACACTCTGGTTTAAATCCATGCTCTCAAGGCCCATGTGGTAAATCTGGCAAAAGGGTCCAACTAAATAAACCCATCTGTGTTGTATTATACTGGTAAAAGGGAAACATTGTGAGGGGGACATTTTGTAAAAGAAATCTAGAGTGAAATGTTCCAGGAGGGACACAGTAAGTGGCAAACACCAAATAAACAAATACACACTTGTAGTACCAAATTAGAATAATGCTTTGAGAAAGGAAAGGGTCTGCATAGTGTTCTAAGCAGATGCACAATCAGAGATAAAAAAGATTGACTTGCAAAGTAGATTTCCACTCAGGTTAGTTGAACTGTGAGGCCACTACCCTGACAGGTGAGTGGGATTTACAGCCACTGTCTTGCCATGAACTGTCAACTCGGTTCTTCATTTCACAGTCACAGTACAGAAACAAGAGTGATGTCAATATGCAAAACCAGGACAGAATGTACTTGTTGAAAAATGAAAGTTTTTTGGCTCATGAATGTTCAATATAAGTCTAAGAAAACACTGTGTAAAGTGTAAAGAAGCCAGGGACTTCTTCCCCAAATGGTGTCTGACAGTTAGTCTTACTGTAGATTACCTAAGGTTGCCCTAAATTACCTCTTACACACAAAGTAGTATATATTAGAGCTCTCTGAAAAGACACAAACAAATACACACACCTTCTCCTCCCCATCTTTCAGTGAAGGCCAGAGCTGCAGGTAATATCGAACACACACTTTGATAGAACGAACCAGTCACAGGATTTGAGCTGTCTGGCAGACATCACAACAACACCGACTTACTGTTAGAGGCAGTGAATGGTCTCTAAAATCAGCCCATGTTTGTTCGAGGGTGAGGGATGAAAAAAAAGTAGTCAAAGCTTATTTCCATTGGAAAATTCTTGTTCTCAGTATACGATGGTAGCTAAAAAAAGAAATATATTTTCAAGTAGTATCCATCCATACATTTAGTTTTGGTTTGGTTATATTTTCACCGATTTTGATACTGTATATCCATCTGTGATATTTCTGCCTCCACCGCAAATACACTCAAAGTGAGAGAGAACACAATGAACAACAGTTTCAATAAACTATTTCTTGCATAAAAAGTAGTTCATATGACTACTGTTCAGTGAGGTCTGTGGATTGTCCTGAGTAACTGGGACATTGTTTCTGGAAAGACATTTTCCTGTCAATTTTTTAAAAAGAATATCATTTGCAGAGCTCACAGCATTGAAAAATGCCAGGTGGAAAATCTAAATCTCAGAGACAGATGTCTTTAAACCTGCATGGATAGCTTCTGATCAAAATGTAGTCCCTGTCCTGAGACTGACATTATTGTCCAGTTATTACAGATTGAAGTACACATAATGTCGCAAAAGCCTCCAACGACAAGACACATCATTTATCCAGGCTTTGTCAATACTTTGATCAATACCTTCAGAAATAACCTGTGTGACTGTGTAACTCACACACAGATGAACATTAGCACATATTCTCCACCCCATCACATCTAAATAACAGACAATACTTGCAATACAATGACACATACAACATCTTATCAGAGAAAACAACAACAAAAACTGCAGCAAAAACATGGTCAAAAAAGTCACCTTTGGATGTGGAAAGGCACTTATTCATTGACTTTATGAGAACAGAGTAGGGATGTGATGATGGATTGTTCAATCTGTGTAATATACTTTGTTAAAGAAGACTGATGGTATTGGCTAGAGAAGGTAAGTGTTTTTCTTTCCCACTTTCCCTACTCCAATAAATGTTGCGAGTACCTGGAGGGCTGTTCCTCATAATGACACATTACCTGGTCCAATATTGGCACCACATGGATGCCATTTCAATTTCTCTGTGTGATCACATGACAAAGTGTTTTAGGGGTAATCATGACTTTCCCATTTTCTCGTTGGTCAAAATGTTGCGAATGTGATCTTAGTGGAGCTACAAAGGTGAAGGTATTCACGGCTGGTTGCAAGGTGATGGAGAGGTCTAACTGGGAAACAGATATATATATTTTATTTAACATTTAAACATCAAGAAATTATTACTTATTAATTCTGACAGTTCATTATTATGTAAAAGTAAGAGCATTAGGATTCACAGCCCTACAAGCTATTTTAGTCAGATATTAGATATTTTTCTTGCGTTTAATTTATATGGCCACCCTCTGGTCCCCAAACCAAGTCCCTACAAACTGAGCTATACTGAGCTGCTGCCACCCCTAGAAGACCAGGCTTTGGCTTCAGGGTCTCTGCTTGAGTGGAAACGACTGCCGACGCTTTTGCTTTATGGGATCAAAGTGAACAAGAGACGAAAAATGGAAGAGTTGAGAGAGAAAAGGTGGAATTGACGACATACAGTGTGAGGCTGACTGCCAAGCATCACTCATGGCACAGCAGAAAAAGTGGAATCCGGCTTAGCTTGCTGAGTCGCCATGACACCCCTTGAACGGTGAGGATGGGAAGTCAGTAAAGGGACAAAGTAGGAGTCAAAAATACAGCATCACATTTTAAACTAATGAGTACTGTAAATGTATTTAAGATTACTGAACTTTCTAAAATGTCTTATTCAGGAGATTTTGAAATCTTAACCTAAAGTCTGAACTCATATGTTGTAATACCCCAAGAACATGCAAAAACACCTCAAACACTAGTGCAGATGCAGTTATTAATCACAATTAAGGCTGCTCTGAATGATTTAAAACAGCCTTGCATGCTTTGGTCCAGTATTAACAGATATTAAAGACCACTTCATTCTTGTCAATCTGCAGTGAATTGCCACCATTATTAGTGCTATGAATGTCATTTTCAAGGACATACTGTGGGCTGGATCAAGTCTGCTTGAACATGGTGGGCACATGAAAAGCATGTGGGTGGAGTGTACAAGATCCTTAATGAGGTCCAGGGACAGTCTCTTGCAGAGTATAAAGAACTGCTTTAATACTTTGTTCCAGACTGTGTTTTCAGAGAGGATCTGACCAATTTACGAGGTTAGAGGGACGTCTGCAAAGTATGTAGAGCAGATCATTGAATGTAATCATAAGATGGTGTTTTAATTCACATGCCTCAATGGAACTAAACTGAGGCGGTTAGTGGCGAGGAGAGAGTTGGGGTGATGGTGCCGTGACACCGCAGCACTTTGAAATCAGCTTTTGTTCTACTGTTTATGTAATATCAATGATACTAAATTAAAACTTTTCATGAACTAAAACCGCCTTGATTTTGATGTTTCTCATTTATCTTATACTGTAGCTTTTTCAAAATAATATCCTGAAATGAAGACCTGTGTATGTGCCACCTTTATTTTGGACACTGGGCTAAGGAAATGTGTATTTTTGGTTTAGCATTGGCACAGGCACATCCTTTTCACTATAACATCATTATAAGCAGCTTCTTATCGTGATCTGAGTCCAACACCTGATGGAGAGCTGGCAATTAAACCAAGTAAAAGATTTGCATATTTCCTCTCAATTTCTGCCTACTCTGTTCTTTCATCTAGTTTTCTTTTCATTACTAAGTACTAAAGTAGCCAAAGGAGTCTGGTGCTGTAAGTTCATTCCCTTTACTGTTTTCACTTGTTAAAAAGTTAGTGGATCATCCTTCCCAATAACTGTCGAACTTATCCCACTTTTACTAACACAAATCCTTGGTTGTGCATTCATTTTATAGTGACATATAACAGCAACATCATAGGTGTTTCTTCATTCTTATCACACATATATTCAAATATATACTGTATTTTAAGGTAATAACAAGTAGGATTTTCCTAAAAAACAATATATAGACTCAAACAAAAATAATCCCTCTCAATCATCACTTGTGACCCACTAGACGTGTGTGGCGTTGTCTGTATCTGCAGAGACCCTGCCCTCTGCCTGAATTTTATTATTTTGCTGTGCTCGGGATGTTTCTGGGCATCAACCTTTGAGCAGTGGTGTGTAGCCCCCAGCCAATAACAGCACACAGGGTGTGAGGTGTGGGAGTCTTTAAAAACGCAGCGACCAGTTGCCAGATCATAAGCACGTGGGACCACCAGGAGCACGTGCACTTTGAACCGGGGAGGAGGGACCAACTTCGAAAAACCGACAAATACTTGTTATACCTTTAATGATTTCATTTATTTGAAATGCTGTTATCATGCTCAGTCATTTTTGTGATACTGTGTATTAATTACAAAGTTTTCATGTGTATAATTAAATCTATTCGAGTCAGAATAGAGAAAAAAATTCTCAAACTCCTGTCAGGAGAAATTCAAATCGTAAAGGTTTGAGCAGGTCCTATTGGACAACATTCTGAAGCACTTTCACATACATAAATTATTGCTTTCTTCTGAACCCACTCAAACTGTGTTTTCGAAGGGTTTCTGTACTGTGCCAGTGTTTTCTCATAAGCAGATAATGGATGTTTTGACACACCTCTTCCTCTGGCGGAGCTGGAGTTGGTCTCCATTAGCAGAGGAGCAGAGCCCCTGGGAGAGCTGACAGTTAGAGGTGCTAGGTTGTTTGACAGGGTTATCAGTAGGCGGCCTGCAGCAGTTCCAACATGCTCATACAGATACATTGGGTTATTGCAAATGAAAAGCATAGGAAGGAATGTAGAGAGAAACAAGAAGGTTGAGAAAAAACTGAAATAGAAAAAAAACAAGAGTCCAGTTGTTAGTGTGCCAAGGCAACTGAATGAAGGGCTACATAGTGTACGTATGTGTGTATAAACATATGTATGTATGTGTGTGTATGGTAATGTGCATGAGGAAAAGAGCAATTAAGCTATGCTATAGCTATACTTGTACAGCACTTTTTGTGCAAGCTTACACAAAACTCTGTGTCATGGTTACGAATACACAGTATAGAACTAAACCTAGTAATGTTAATGTTCAAATTGAACTAGTTTGCATTAGTTAAGCACCTAATGGAACTAGCTTGCAACTTGCAAACTCAGTCATTCACATTTAGCAGGCTCAACAAGGTGGAGCTGTTATGTCATTGTCTGACTGGTTCTATGGCTTTCAACCTGCACCACCTACAGGAAAGCAATAGCTGCGGTTTAGAACTGCAGATGTAGATCTGTCGATCACCTACATGAAAAGAAAGTCATAGCTGTTGCTCCACCTGCAGGTGTTATAGCTGCAGTTTATTGTAGGGAATGCTGCCCATGTGTATGGTAGAATCAGCATCTTTTATACAAATTCTGAAGATATATCCATGATCGGTCAAAACTAGCATCTACTGGTAAACTAGTAGTTTAGAAAGCATCAAGTAATGTGATTAGTTTCTTCATGAGTAATAAGTAAAGGAATCTCATTGCAGAATAAAAGTAGTGAGACAGTAATGTGTTAATAATTTGCAGGATTACATTTTCTGAGTAACTTCCCCAACAGTGCCTCACAGATCACTCTACAAGTATTGTGGCACTTGCCAAAGAAGAGATTTAAAAACCAACAGCAGAAAGTTCAAATATATTCAGAAAACTACGAGGCAACTAGGAATGGGACTTGACAAGTGTAAAGTGTGCTCTCCCTGTGATCTTGATTAGCATACGTGCATTTCTGTGTCCTCATTAGATAACAGACTACCTGCAGCCCTGAGGTGATGAGGTCCACTCATCTCTCGACCCATTCAGCTCTCCTCCTTTGTTTTATATTCTGTGGGCAACACACTGGGAAATACAGGCAGCACAAAGGTGTCTGTGCGATCAGCACTGACTTCTTTTTCTGTTTGAGGATGAAACCTTGAGATTATATCCCCAGAGGACAAAAGAGTGATGGGGAAGAGAAGGGGTGGCGTATTGACAGCAAGAAGTTTCTATCTGTCCTGGCTTTGGATTATTTTTTAAAAAGACACTGAAACTTGGATACAATATTATCAGTGAATAAAGGTATGGTAAAGTAGACTCTACATGTGCGTGTTATTTTATGTGTGTTCAGGAGAGATGTGCTGAGAGCTATTTGATTATTTCCATTGTTATTTTCTGCCTACCCGCTCTGTGCAAGGTAATTTTTCATCTTTCACATGTCGATTATGATGCAATCAATCTTGACAGTGACAGGCAGGGTACACCTTTGCACAAAACAGTGTGTCAGTACCCCCCACACAGGCACATACATACACACACACACATACACAGCTGTCACTTCATATACAGCTATGTGACACCTAGGCCTATCCTGTTCATGACACAGCATTGATTGATAGGTAGCCTCCTGGCCCTCTTTTTGTTTTGCTGTTGTGTCTGCATCGCTCGGCAGATTCTCATCTCCCAGTCGCTGCTATCTCTAGCTCCCCTCGCTCTCTCATTTGTGTGATGCTAGCTTTGGCACGGGAGAAAAGCCTCTGACGGTACGGTGCTAACCGATGCCAGGCTAATCGGCAGACATGCTGCCAGACCTCACAACTTATCATCCCTGCTCTACTCCTCAACACTTGAACTGCAGCTGACTGATCTGCTGGCTGATTTCAGCCAAAATGTGTCTGTGTGTGTGGGACATCAGCATTTTGACATTTTATCAATTAACAAAAATAGAACAATGACAGAGCTAGAAGGTAATCTGTGGCATTAACCGTATCCCATTTATTGTCTCATGTATTGTCTTTTCTGTAGCTTTACCAGTGATAAAGGGATAAAGTCATTAATGCTATGTTTTCTGGGTGTCCCACAGTTTGTCATCATGATCCTCTCATTGTGTTTAGGGAAACATCTGTAAACATTCCTATTTCTGAAACTATGTTTGTCCCAGTCTTTTGGGTACACCAGACCACAGAACAATACAAATGAAAGATAGTGTTTGTGATCTCCAGAAACGTGAAGTTTTTGCCAACTTGAAAACCACTTTCCACTTCCATATGAAGGCATCTGGCCAAATGTTTTCATTCATCTCCTAGCAACAATGACTATTCCAAATCAAGCAGTTTAATTGATATGGAATGGCACACACCACCTGGATGGTAAGTATGTGGCAGCAGGGAGCATGGACTAGGTGGTAACGTGTGCTGCAGCTCAAATTCTCATGGTCCGATATCTGCTGGTCAGAACCCCAGCATATCGAGTTTGTGATCCAGGCTGTGTATGATGTGTTCACCAGTCCACACAACCTCTATACCTGGGGCAACAGTGAGGCACCTACAATACATGTTCCTTTTGCCCCTGTCGAGGAACCTTGGAGTACATACTGTGCAGCTGCCAAAAGGCCTCGAAAGAAGGCTGCTAACGCTGGTGACATGACCAGATATGAAAGGAAGAGGCAGGGGACATCATATCAGGATGGAGAGTTTGCTGCGTACCCACAGAGGTGGGATGTAGAGGCTTTGCTGGCTGCTCGCCCTGCAGAGCATTCACAATGCTGGGCAACACAGAGGCTGCTGAAAGACACTCCAGATGGCTATGGATCAGAAGAAGTGATCCGTGGGCTAGTGCTGCAAGGGACACAAGTCAGGGTCTGAACAACCAGGCTGGGTCGCCTGGATCAAGGTGTCTGATGTTGAAAGACCCATAAAACCCAATGACCCCAGGTTACATCATTGATTATGTGTCCCAGTGCACCATCGGGTGTATCTCAGGTGTATGTAAAGTTTAAACACACATCTTTTATATATATCTTTTGAGTCCACAAGCAACCAACAAGTGGTTTCTTTAAACAGCAGAACGCATTTTTTCCCACCAGACACACAAAGACAACACATTTGGTTTTCAGAATAAAGGTGTCTTGGGCGATCAGATGATATGATGATGACTACTTCGGCTTATTTTATTAATGTTAATCATATTTCGACTATGAGATAATCAAACCGCACAGGTATCATTTTTATTGAAGAAACCGAACATCTAAAAATCCAAAGGCAAGCCAAACACATTTTTCCCTCCAGTCTTTTGCAGAGCTGGGGATGAAATCTCAGTATGATTCAGGCCATGCTGTCAAGTACCAGAAGAGATCACCACATTTTATGGGGGTCTTGTTTACATATTCTTTGATCATTGCATGCATGTGAAACAAGAAAAAATCCAAGGCACTCAGTCTGTTGAGTATAATAAAGAGCCATTAATATTGCAAGGCAGGGTGTTGGCCCAATGACTAATACTCAGGACTCAGGGCGCCTTGGATGTTTTTCTTGTTTGCAGTTGTCTTGGCCCTTTGCTCCAGAGAACACCTTTGTTTGTTGAATGTTGCTTTTAAAATAAAGTTGTTTTGTGTTTACAAAGCAAAGCAAAGGCACACTCAAAGGTGTTTATATTTCTCAAACTAAGGTATCAAAAAAATGTACTATATATTGTTTGGTATCAGTACCATACTAGGGTATCATATTGACAAAATCATAGAAAAATGTAAAAAGAGACCCAGCCCTAGTCTTTGAATATGGAGAGGTAACTTTACAGTGGCATACCAAGAATTACTAACACATATTGATATTAATTAATTAATGTACATGTATACATGGAAAGACAACATTGCTTAATGCTAATTATAATTCAGGTTACTGTCCTCCTACTTAAAGCTGCTGCAATAATTTATCAGTATAAAACAAACCACACCATATCCACCGTATCAGAGGTGAATGAGTGACTGGGTGATATTTGATTTTAATACTAGGGCCATACACTACTGCTAGAGTGCAGTAATTAGAAGGCTTCAAACAACATGATTGCTCCTCACTCCTGGGCTGAAAACATCAAGCATACTCTCAAAGAGCCTAATTTACAATCATAGCGCGGACACTCTCGCCAGCAGTGTATTGTGAAAAACTTAGCAATCTCCCTCGATCCCCGTCCAGTATGAAAAAGCACAGGCAAAGGGAACTTCAGCCTGTTGATACAAAGAAATAGCTGAGACAACTTGAATTCCAATGTCCAAAATCTGATGCCCCTTGAGGAACAGGGATGGAGCTGAGGTATTTATGAACAACTGTTTTCTGTGAACCCCAGTGAAGAACAACTAAGCAAGAGACACAAACCCTTTCATCCTTTTAATGAGCCTAATAATCAAAGCAAAAAAGTACATTTGCTCATAAAACTCACTGGCTTAATAGCAGCTAATGCACAGTCTTTTATAGGACAGGGTCAGTTTAAAAAAGGTATTTAATTTCCAGAATCCTTAATTTAGCTTAACATCATACCAGTATTTTGCATGTATGACATATTGTACTGTATGTTTCCCTCTTATTTACAGTATCCTTTAAAGTCAGTCTAGCTGAATATATCAGGGATCATTTTCATCCTTTCAGAAGAAGCCATACAATTAATTCTTGTTGAAAAAGAAAAGCACTTTTCACATACCTGAAAATTACCCAAGCTACAGTAGATAACAGAACACAAATCACAGCAGACATGAAGCCTTACAGTATGGGACTGTCAAAGTTTTATTGTAATTTGGTGAACACCTGACTTGTTGGCTCAAGTCGGGTGTTCACAAATCAGCCTGCACATTCCGTTACGCACTGCCTTACTGTCAATCACAGGAAGAAATGAAGATCTTCTCCAGGAAATATTCCCTCAAAAAACCTGTCGCCTTACTGTCTTTATTATAACATTCATGTGTTCTTATTTATATTCTAGCACTTGTTCGTTTCAAGCTAGGTTTGGTTACATTACATTACATCTACGTCGTGGTGTTTTAAACAGATTGCGGTTGCTGTTCTGTAACATTAAACATCTGTTCACTGATATCTGACAACTACTACTTGTGACAAGATTTTTACAAAAGAAATTATATTTAAGTTAAATAAGGACATATTAGGGATATAATAGGGCCTTAAAAAAACTTGCATAAAATCTGACAACCTCAACCACCAAAAGAGCAGAGGCTCCTCCACCCTCCACTCAACAGCCTCAGCAGTGATGTAACCATCCATTGGGAATTTTTTCTCCAAAATACTAACATAATCCCTCTCCTGTGATCTTGGAGACTGTAGCTGAGACTAACAGGTGAGTCATTGATGATGTCATTGGAAAACAAATTAGAGAGAGCTCCATTATGACAATAATCCTTAAGAGGTTTAAATTAGTCCATAACGTAACGGTTATGGAGCACTTGAAGTGATACATGATGATTCAGCTATTGGTGTCATGCATTGCACTGCAGTATCTGTACACATGCCCCACAAACCATGTACTGCGTAACATCTTCTTAGGTGTGAGTGCCTATCGGGAAGGTTCATGATAAAAGATAGATTTACAGCCCAGGACCCATCAAACAGTGGCTCTGCTGTCCGTCTCACTGGTGGCTCGTTGTCATGACTGCACGCTACATGAGCAGATTTATGACTTTTTGTGGCGGGAGGAAACAAAGAGTGGCTTGGTTTCAGTGCTTTGGACAAGTTGTCTTAATGAAGTCCAGTTTTGTATTGCTAGATATTGAACCAGTGGTAGTCTATAAATCCCAAGTGGCCAGAGCATCCTTGTGACTCAACCACTTTGCGCAAATTACTGTGTACACACCACTGCATGGCTTCTAATCCCACCCTTTGCTGTGTTTTTCTGTATCTCTTAATTGCAGCAAGTAGTGTCACAAAACCACATAAAAAGGGTTGACAGCCCATTAACAAGTATTGGACATGCCCACTGTGTCCCATGCAAAAATTATTTCAGAGCTCTGGAAAAGAGTCTGGGATTGTTAACTGAAGGTGCTAGTCTGAGTCTTTTTGTTTCTCTTTGCTTTCATTAAGATTCAACCATGCTGGTTCACTAACCTCAGCCAAGTGTTTTGTTTGATCCCTGGTAGTGTAGGAGCCAAAGTTCCTGATACAAAGCTAAGATTTAAGTTAGGTATCAACTGATGACACATACTTCATTTGCTCTCAGATATGACTCAACACAAATGTGTTGTCTTTGTGTGTCTTCATCATGTCTTTTCAAAACATGATGAAGACATCATGTTTTGAAAAGCAATGTCTAAAGTGTGACAGAGTTACAGATCTCTTAGAAAATTAATTTAAAAGAAAATTCCTGTTTATGACAGCTTGGGTATTATTTTTGTAGTTTTTTCCATCAGTTACGATAACACTGTATTCACCAAAGTAATTGTTGACAGATTGTAAATGAGCTAATAGTTTATCCAGATTATTGAAACCACTTCATTTGGAGGTCAAACTGAAAGTGAGCTCACCTCTCTAATGTCACACCTCATTTAACAAGAAAACCGTGCATACAACTACGGTGAGCAGTGTTCGAATTTCACCGTGGCTTTCAGGGAGCCCTATTCTTCAGGGGCGGGGGGTTGGAGGGTACCGTACACCTACATGCGCCTACATGAATGCAACCGCCTACGTGCAAAAATATACTATCAAGTCATTTCAGTACATATAGAGAATATTTAGCCTGGGACAACAAAGAAAGAGCCAAATTATTCACCGTTGCAATGTTTTTTTTCAATCGCTCTCCGCCAATAAACAATAAAAATGCCAACGCACAGTGGATAGGGAATAGTTTGTGTTACTCCGTTACATGGATGGCCACAGCAGTAACAGACAGCTGGAATAGACAGCATTGTCTTTATTATGTGTTTATTAGCTAGCCGAGCTCCCCGTAGTTCCCCCATATTTCAAACCCTGGCGGTAAATACAGCAGGTCAAAGTTGAATCCGGAGGTTGGTGTGTGATGGATGTTTAAAACAGACAGTTTGGGTAATAATTCTCTGCCAAATAACTTTGACTAAGCTGGGGCTTTGTTTACAACCTGTCTGATTGTCTTACCTCTCTTGTTTCGTGGTCCATCGGGTGTGTTTTTAGCAATGTCACTGGCTTCCCAGATCTCAGCAATTAACTCAGCAGCTGAGTAAGTTATTATTATCAGTAATAATGACCAAAACTACGAAAATCACTCGGGTTATATAAAATCAGAATTTCCTTTTACCCTTCAAAACAACTCAAATATTTCCAATGTCTTCAATACATAAATTTGATCACATCTTCAGGGCACTTTAAGGACACCGTGTACAAAGCTGCCTTACGGTCATTGTTGTAAGAAACACATTGTTTAATCTTGCCATGCAAAAGTACAATTCATACTATATGTTGTAATCAAAAGAGACACCCACAGCTTAATATTTCCACGGTTAATATAAGTTTTAGCCTCTTCACCTCATCATATAATTATTTCACATGACATACAGTACTGATGGGAGACATTTGTGTGTCTCATCTTTAGTGAAATATCTGGTACAGCTCCTCTCCTCCTCCTTTTGCTTCCTAGGTTTAAAAGACATCTTAGGATATTTTTACGGTAATAATCCCATTAGAATGAGGTGAGCGCTTAATTACTGCATATTTTTAGAGGCCTCCTGGGATATCCCACTGTGGTGGCAGGGCTATTTGAGACAGCACAATACTGTTGCTGATAACTCTGCTGAAACACTGCTCAGTCTTTAATCTACTCATTAAGCATAAAACTAACTACTCTCACTCCAGCCGGCGAGTTTGAATTTAAACGTTGATACAGACTGGAATATTCAACACAGAAGTTCTGGTTTGAAATGATTAATAACAGCTGGAACTCTGCTACATTGATGTGATTTAGTTTGTACTTTGGATAATTTTTGCCAAATCATATCTTTGAAACATTTAAGGTGAACTGAGTTTCACTGCCTCTCTAGTCAAGGCTCGTTGAACTTGATTCTTTTTTTTCTGGTGGAAAGCACGGAGTGTGTGAGGGGGAAGGGCAAAAAGAACAAAACAAACCAGAGGCTCACAAGGGTTTCATTCTGTTGCAAAGTGCACAGCAGACAAACATACTGAAGGCTTGAACCATGATTAAACTCACTCATCACTAAATACGACTGTAAGCACTGAGTCAGAAAATAATATTATGGCGGATGCAGGTCGGGGGTGGCGGTGGCGGGGGCAGGGGGTGGGGTTAGCGAGGGTTTTTTGAGCTAGAGGTCAATTAGGTATGCTAAATAGTCTGGGCATCAGTTCTCCCTGTTGCTGATCTGTATTCTGCGCCTGACTCCACCACTGATCTCGAAGTCTCCCTGCATTCCCCGCTCTGAGGATAACATGGAGTGAGTGGGGGAGGTAGGGGGGTGAAAAGGAGGAGAGTGTTCTTTTATCCTCTGTGGCTTAATGGGGAAAAAGAGACAATATTCCCCTCCCATGTTAGCTCTTCTCAATGAAGCGCACATTAAGTCTGTGTTGGAGGTGCGCAGGAAATAAATGGCTGGCAGCTGGAATGGGATGGAGGAAGGTCAACAACGTGTCACACAGTCAATCTATCAGGCAAAGCCAAGCTACTTGTTCGGTCCCACATTGCAACAATCACTGAATGTGTACAGAGTCAGAGGGAATGTGACTATAAACATTGGCCATGATTCCCCATTACTCTGCTGAGGCACTTTGATAGGGCACCGTCTTCCACAGGAGGAGAAACAATGTTGACAAGAGCCTGTAAATGCTTTTCCTGTTGTTGTTCACCCAGAGAAAAGTCAACGCAAATGTAGGACCCCCCGTGCTGCCAAACGGTAAATGGCCATTCTTCTTCTCACATTACAGCAACCAGAGAAACAATTCAAATTTGTATGTATGATTTGTAATCATACATCAAAATCAGTTCCTTCCATTTATTTCCCCAGGCCTTGGTAACTGGAGGAGGTAAAATTAGCTATTACCTTGTTTTCCATATTCTATTTTTTCATAAACCAGTGGTGCAATATGCTCAGGTTTGGGGAGTCGTCTTCAATTTGGAGCAATTTAGCCAAGTGATGGGTGTAATTTGTTTCCCCCGTCAAGTTGCCATTTGCATTTAAATTCATCATTACCAGCCATGTTTTGTGGAGATTTCCCCAGATCGTAGGTGTCAGGACACTCCAGTGACTTGATGCAAACACCCATTATGAGTGCTGCAGAACAATTCTCATTCTTTTGCCAAAGAACACAGTCCATTTTTGGGGTGGGGGGGGGGGCAGACCTGCAACATGTCCTGAATTACCTGGCAGAGTCGGGCTTCCACCACATGGGCTCTGACATTCCCCCTTTTGTGAGAATTGACTAATAAGTATGCAACTTGTGACACAAGTGTAATTCTGCAATCACGCGGCTTGGTGAATCACCAAGACAGGAGAGGTTCCCTGTGGAGAACAG
>NTHP01000140.1:418936-453760 GCA_003416845.1 Oplegnathus fasciatus | reverse complement strand
AGTCACCCCTTACATTTTAACAGCTGCAATACTACTTGTATTGGAAGGCACTTCTCTCAAGTGTGGTATTGTGTTGACAGATTAAATCATTAGCACATGATTGTGAATTCATACATTCAGGATTTCATAAGCAATGGGACCTAAAGCCACTGCTGTGAGGGAACTGGTGTGGCTATCATTTTTAGAGAGAACATTCAAATATTATGCACACATCACATGTATTGATGTAAAAGGTTGTTGTGAGAAGATAATGAGAGAACTACTCTATGTTTTTGAATGGTCTTTCTTTCTTTTAGGTTGTAGAACGTTCTCTTTACAAATAGATGTCATTTTGTATGAAGGGTTTGCAGAAAAAGTGTTGCTTTAGCAAAGCTATTCTTAAAACTTCTAAATAAAAATAGCGGGCTGGTCTAGGGTTAGCACTGTTGGATCACATAATATCAGCTGAACATACTGTGGACTGACAAATCACAGTTTAAACCTGTTCAGTCTAACCACTGAGTAGACTACAGAGGGCCCAAAGAACAACAGGTTCCCAAGATATTTAGAGCCCAATTACACCATTGTGGTTCAATAATGATCAAGGGTCAGTTACGCTTTTCCGGACTGGAAAACAAATTCAAAATCGAAGGTATATGGGGGAAAATGATTACAACAGTATTCTCCCCTGTAATGCAACACTGTGGGGACATCGACTAAATGGAAGTTTTAATCATTTAATTATTCTTCTTTTGGGGCCAAAACTATTTCAAATGTAAATAATACATTTAGTGAATTATACTGTTTCTATCTATGTTGAAATAGAAGGAAAGAAGAAAGAAGAAAAACATCAATATAACTGGTGACTCCAAGCTTTTAAACAGTAGTGTATACTAACATATTCCACTGTGTGAAAGAAATAAGACATTAGAGAATAACAATTCCCTCATAGAGACCTTGGGTTGGACTGCTGCACTGTGTTACATCAATGCTGGTCCTGGATATTGAATTAGGACCACGTGCTGCACAGTGGTGCAGAGGTGCATGCTGGTCCCATAACCCTTGGGTCGATGGATCGAAATATCCTCTGTAATGCTTATCCAGCTTCCTCATGTGGTCAAATTTCATGTAACCTTGCTTAGTTTTTCCTTATTGTTATCATAAAACTGGAACAACAGGTAACTTGCAAACAAATGCATTTTAACAGTTTCACTTTTATTATAGAATTGCTTTGTATTTCCTTACTATTTACCATAGAGTTTAATTGTGCGGGGTTTTACTACAGGGAACAGCAGCCTCTATGCTGCAAAGCCACTCCTGCCAACACTAACTTTTAAAAAGCACAGAGGTTCTCAGGCAGAATAAGCTTCACCTCAACAAACCCTGGACAAGGAAATGCAGCTGGCTTATGAAAAAACACAGCATTTCACATTCTGTAAGCTGGCTGTTGCCTAAGTCCTTGCCACCCATTTAATGCTCATAATCTCAGCTGAGCCATATGCATTTGTCTCCATTATGAGTTTGGAAAGATTTTAATCAATGCCACTGCACAAATCTGTGGGAGGGGAGAAAAACAAGCCTGCAGTTGAGAATGTGGTGCATAGGCCATCACTAGAACCCCTGGCACTTTAGAAGAGAGCAGAGATTAGAGTTTTACACAATTTCTTTGGGAGTTGTTGGCACACTTTGCCACAGGTGAGTCCAACCTGAGCAGTTTTTTCTGCCATGCATTATTATGTATGTGTTCCTTCACATCACACTAAATCTTTGTTCATTTCAAGCATAATTTTTGCATTTGGAAAGACAAGCATTGTTCTTGTTTTAGTACAGGAGTAGTTTTTCTGGCCTCAAACTTGGTTGCTCTCAGCCCTGATTGGACTTGGACTTAACTCCAAAGCGATTGAATGTCTTGAACTGCACAAAGTGGCCTTGACAACCAACCAAAACTATGATGAATTGTCAGCACAAATCCAGTGCAAGTGTGACTTTATATAAGGTAGAACTGTAAATGTCAGAGGAGGAAACAACTCCATCATCTTCTTAGACTGTGATCCTCTAAATCGGTGTTCAACCAAACTGGAGCCACAACACCATACTGTGCAGAAACTCTAAAACTTTGAAGAGACGGTAAAAAGGGTGTGAGAAATGAAAAATCACTCACAGCTAAGTCTCCGTGTATGACCATTAAAGTATGCTGAAAGAGTATGTTCAAGAAAAATAGTGGCACTGCAATGTGACTGATCAATAGTCACCTAATCTAAGACATGTGACAGATATGAGGGCTTCATCTGTTCAAACCAGACTTAAAGTGCAACAGCTCTTCTTTAAACTTTCAACATTATCCCAACACAACAACTGACTTAATTGCTGCGTTCAATAATACTGAATTCAAGCATAAATAATGAATGGCTCTGAGACATGTAATGGAAGATTTTATTTGACAGCACTTTTTTAAGGAGTTTATAGCTTATTGTTTATCTGGATCACCAGCAGATTTTTAATCCCTGGTATAAATCAAGCGCCAAAAATGCTGGCTCCTACATTTCCCATATTGCAACTCGACAACAACTACATTATACGCTACAAATAATCACTATATACTTCTACTGTGTTAACAACACAGTTACGCCAAGAGACCCAAGCCATTAAGATATTACAACAAACACAATAAAACGGTATCAAAACCATTCAACATATCTTTTAAAAAGATGAAACAGAACAATTAACCAATAAAACATTTAATAAGAAAGAGAATAAGACTCAATGCATCTCAACATCCATTAACGAATGAATGTTTTGAGGTGAGTTCACTGTGAGCAGCAATTATTTTTTCCAGGTTTCTGGGACCTCTATTTGTATAGGTGCTTTCAATGCAAGAAAACAGATTTTTTTTTATTGGGAGCTATTTTTAGAAGGCCCAAGAGTGTGAATCCAGTAACCATTTATGCACCAGAAAGACTGAATTAAAATGTAAAAGTATTAAAATGGTTGTTGGAGGGGTTTAATGCGTCTCTCATCTTAAAATCTGTGTTCCATCTGATGAAATAATTCATTGTAAAGACTAATCCATTTGTTTGAGTTTAGATTTCACAATAACAGAGGCTTGAATGGATTCTGGACTGATAGTGGCAAATAAATGGTGACATCTTTGATGTACTGGTAATAAAATATGAATGGATGTCATACAGTAGGATACTGTGAAATGTGCTACATAACACAGAATCAATGAAGACGGCCAAAATGGGATCCATTCTTTCAGGGGAAAACTGACTTACATCCTCTGTTAGCATCATATTGATTTATCCCCCTCTTGGGCAATGACATTTAATGATCATCCTTCTATCTATGGTCACTAGCATGAAGGACAGCAGCATACATCATATAATAATTATGGGATTTGGGCATTTCTTTATTTCATAGTACCACATTATAATATCAAACATCGATCTAAAGCCCAATTCAAACTGATATTTCAGTAGTGAAAGGAAATGTCTTTGGGGCAATTCAGTTGTCATTTGTAAATTTAGTCTACACTCAAACAGACATTTGAATGAGACAATTAAGACTTTGTTTTGTGATGTCATCAATTAAAAGCATAGAGTTGACTCGTTGATAATGAAATGAGATTATGAAAACTGAGACATTGTTTTGTTTTTTGAGATATTACATCTAAATTAGTTCTAATTTCATAGAAGGGATTATTTCTGAAACAGAAATTGTCGAAAGTAAAATCTACATTGGAGGACAATGTTTCCTATTTATTCTCCTTAACAACCACACACACTGGTAATACCTTTATTTCTCAGTCCACAGCATTTATTTCTGAGTGTATATTAATAGTAAAATTTGCATAGTGGGTACTGACGTTTCTATTTAATAAAAACTGATTAATCTGCCTTCCTTGCAGGTCAGTTTTCCTGAAGGAGGAACAACACAACAAATGCAATTGCTAGGCTTACACCACTTCAGTTGCTAGAGTAAGTATTAAAACAATGCAGAGCACTCACAAACGTGTCCTCCAAATATACCCCACTTTAACAGTTAGAGTGCTGTATACACTCACAGCAGTTTGTCGTGGATACAAACATGGAGATAAATTTTACAAATAATTAGCAAACTGATTTATAGCCATGTAAACCAAAGCTTCACATGTGATCATCTCAGTTCATTGAGGTGAGATAATCCCTGGTAGAACACAGTTCAGCTGTCCAATCCACCAGCAGAGACTGGACTGCATAATATAACAGTATGAATGCATAAGATAAGACAATAGATAAGACACTACAGTATGTCATATGGAAATAAGACTTTCATGACCATATGAGCTGTCTACAAGCACATAAGGTTTCTGACGTTTCTTCCTCCATTTATCTTGTTTGTAGTTCTCTCAGACTCATTTTTCATTCTTCTACTTGCAATTTTTTTTTTCCAACCCTCCCTTGACAAGTTGCTGGAAACTCATCAAAGCTCCTGACTCCTGTCGAGCCATATCCATCACGGATCCCCGTTGGTCTGGCTTAGTGCCTCTGCAAAGCTGCTAGGTAAGAGTGCTGGATGTGGAGGCGGCGAGGTGGGTCAGAGGGTCACGAGATTTAACAAGAGGTATCTGAGAGCTGAGAGGTAGAGAAGGCAGGGGCAAAGAAAAACCTTTTTTTTTTCTTTTATTTGTGTCTGTGTGTGGTCATTCAGTGCACAATATCAAAACCGTATGTGATCACTGCACTGTGGACTGTGTAAAAAGCAGGTCACAGTCAGTCGATAAATGACATAAAAGGATTTTCCAAACTGTGTGTGTGGTCGCATCTTTATGTGTCTCTCTGGATAAAGGGATTCTACGTTACAAAGATTTACATGACAGAAACACTTTGTTTTAGAATCCACCATTACTCATTCCAGTCAATCATTCCAGTGAACAACTTCTCAATTACAAACAACACCAACGTCTGACAGAATCATTGATTTTTTAAATTTGATTCAATATTTTCAGATTAAACATTTCATCACGTTTCAATTTGCCCCCACATGAGATCTTGATAAATGAATAAAAATGCAGATTCACAAATTGGGAAAAGCAGAAAAGAATGGGAATAATAATTAATGACAACAGCTGCTCAAAGGTGCTCTAATTTTTGAGAATTCCATCACATAGGTCAGTGCATCAGGCTTAGTCATGAAGTAAACAAGTAGAACAAATAATGTTATTAAGAGGGAGCATTGATTATTACTTTAGTCTTATCTAATTAGTGTTGCCGTGCTGCTGCAGCGTGCACCTAGATGACAGTTTACAGCTAAGTGTTTGTGTCTCTCTTTAACAGAAGATGCAGTCATTGCAGAAATAATGCTTTGCGATTACACCAAAGCCCTATTTTCTGCAGTACATTGATCTATACTTACCATTGACACTGAACCACTGAGCCCTTGTGGCAGGGTCGGAAGCACAATATTTGTATCTGCAATTTCCTCTAATCATTGGTTTTTGAGAGCAAAGCTACAGATCTGCCACTCATGCTGACACCCCCCTCCTAAGAGCCCCCCGTCTCTTCTCCTGAGACTTCGCAATCCACTGAAAGATCCCTTGGGTGTTGCAAATGAAACCTGCTGTTACCCCAAATGCAAAAAAAGCCTGAGGCTATAGAAGTGAATCACTCTTTGAATTCAGCATCTTATCTTTTTTTCTTTGTGCTGTGTTTTACCCTCCTCTATTTTTGGGTCCTAATTAGGCTCAATAGGTACCAGGAGGTACAGGAGTTATTATATACAGGAACATTTTTTTTTACATCACAGTTTTTTCAAATGGTAACCAGGAAGGGAGAGGAGGAGTGGGGGAAAAAAAACATACTTCAAAATGTATTTGAAAATATTTTGACATTTCGGAATTTCCCAGAAATCAAGAGACATTTTTTCTGTTACTTTGGTAAGATGTTCCAAAAAAACTGCAAGTGACTTTCAACATAAAGCGTGAAATGTACAACTTTCAAGTCATCTGTCACAAACTTTAGTTCAAAAATTCAATAGAAAAACCTGAGAAAGTTCAATTTGACAGCCCAAATTCAAGGCGAGATGAGTCAGAAATCACAAGACCTTCAAGATGCAGCCTTGGATTTGTGTTTATTCAAATTATGTCAAGAAAGTCATGTCAACTAATAAATAATACATGTGTGACCATACAGCCATATTTATCCAGCTAACATATATGTACACATACATATACTTTAATTCAAATTCTTTATGGTTCGCTTTTTGGCTGCTGCTCAATGATTCTCTTTGCCCAAAATTAAAGATATAACTGACACGTGGCTCTATAGAGCCAGTACCTCCATCCTGGCAACTCGTTACAAAGCAAATAGAGTTCCAGAGAAGTGCTGATTGACTCCCAGCATGAATTCTGAGTGAATAAGATTCTGCTGAAAAGGTTTTCAAAAGTCTTTTTCCTTTGGATGGCCCCAACATGTGAATGTACCACCATACAGTCAGGTGTGATAAAACACTCCATTCCTGCTGCTAATTTATATGAATAATTTGCTTTGGGCACTTGCTGTGAGTAATGTGTGTTAGGAGAATTATCAGTGGTGCATGCAAACCATGTGAGCAGGTGCATTACAGAAGAACGCTAATAAGTGGAAGATACAGCAGAATAATCAACATCACAGCTGAATGGTTGCATAATTCAGACAGTCTTCTAGAGAATCCTCCAGTAAAAACTATCCAGATATCTGTGATTTATTTTGAGCAAATTGTAAAATCCAATCAAAATATGATACATTGATGATTAATTGTCATACAACTAATTGCGATTAACAATTATTGTATGTTTTTTGTTCATTTTATGCCACTATTACTATAGTGTAAGTCTAATACCATATTTTCTCAAATATAAGGCGGTAGTCAAATAAAAACTGGGTCTCAAATAATGCGACGGGGAAACACGGAGCCATGTTTCCATCCAAGCATTTTTATCCAATTAGAAAAGCTGGATAGAAGCAAAACTGTTCTATGAAACTTCCACAATATGTTGCACAACAACTCTAACCTGGGTTTAAACATACTGAAATTAAGCAGCAAATAGCTGTCTGTGAATGATCTCTAGCACAACTTTTCCCAGAGCTGCCAAACGCACTGCTGCACCAGTAGGGCAGACTCTCCACCATAAATAAAGACACCTGTTATTGGCACATCTCAGTCAACATTTTGCTTGGAAAGCAAGAAATATGGTTTCATATGAGCTGAAACAAAAGAACCTGTTCAATAGCAGCAAAGTCTAGACAGCCAAATGTTTTTTTCCGTGACACTGGAAACTTGTGCTCAGGTAGGCAGTTTATTTGCCTCAACCCAGCTGATGGAAACACACCTAATTTGCTTTCTATTTGGAATTCCCTTGATTGTGGAATCTAACCACTGTGCATAAATTATCGCGGTCAGCTCAAATAATCATGTAAACATCATATTGAAATATGCAGAATCAACTGTATGCACTTTTTAAAACATTAGTGTGGATATTTCAAACAGACAAGACCATCAGCAAGAACATCAGTATCTATTAGTACCTACGACATTTTAGCTGCTGGGCTGCTTTACACTACAAAACAGGAACTATTTGTTCCTGTTACATTATTCCAACTTTAAAGTTTGAATCTCACAATACTCAATCTTTCGATGGAAGAGGTGGATGGTTTTCTATGCACACAAATATATACGACTACAGGAACCTCACAGAATAGTATAACATTTATGGAATTTGTAAAGAGGATTCCCTTTTGTGACTTCATGATTAAAAGTTTGTAGCTGGAGTCTAGAGCTCCTATAGAGGCTGCAATGTTCATTACATCCCACTATACAAAGCTGCCAGAGGGAACAGATAATATACTATTATTATTATTATTATTATTATTATTATTATTATGCTATTCTTATACTCTGACCAGTAATAGGGCTAAAACTTTTGAGTTTGTCCTAAGGATGATGCTATAGGAAAAGCCACTGGGTGATTAATGTCTAAAGGTTTATCCTCTTGGGAGCCAGAAGGTGCTCGGTAAATTTCATGAAGATCTGTCTGACAGATTAATATATCTTAATATATCTTGTGTACAAAGTTGATATTTTGAAGTGAGGGTTGCATTTGAGGAAAGGTCATGGAGTGTCCAAATTGGGTTCGTTATCTGGGAAGCATGAATGTGCTCAGTGAATTTATGACAACCTGTCAGTTACAGTTTGATATTTATTGTGTACAAGTGGATATTTTGTATCCATGCCAAAATGTATGGCAATCTCGCCAATTTGGCCAGAATTATATAGCCCAGCACAGCTACCCTGTTTTGAGCTCCACTCCACTTTTGTGTTTTACTCGCACATTTTGTTTCCTTGGGATCGACATCAGTGAAGACCTGGGCTGCCCTCACCACATCAGCATTGTGGTCAGAAAAGCGACACAGCAGCTCTTTCATGCATGGACTCCATGATACCCTGCAACTTCTACAAGAGCACCATTACCACCTGCTATGGTAGCTGCACTAGACAAGAAACTAAGGCACTACAACTGGTGGTCAAAGTAGCGCAGCACATCACCAGGAGTAATCGGTCCTCCACAGTACTGGTAGCTTATTCCATAGCCAAGCCTAGCAACTTACCACTTCTAGACTTCACCGCCGCACTTTCTACCAAGCCAAATGCAATTATACACTGTAATTAACAGTTGGCATTACCTCATCTTAACCAACTGTACGTAGCGCAGAGAATATCCTGACGCATTATACTATTATGTTTTTTATCTATCTACCTCATGAAAATGTCCCTTTTTCCTGTGGCTTTAACCATGTTCATGACCTTGTTTACAACCTTGTACAGAAACCACGTCATATATGTTACATTCTGCATGACTGTAACAAGTTGGAGCCTGTCTGAAGAAGAGTCTCCTTGCTGTGTACACCGCACCAATGTAACAGCAAAAACATGTCCATTTGTGTGTGTTTTTGCCTGCTATAAGGCCTAAAGATGAAGATATAACAGACAGACATCACATATGTATGCAACAAACAGGTTACAAGTACAGCAATTAGTACAGAAGTAATACAGTGGTCTATGGGGTTGCTGGATGTTAACAGGGTATTTGGCTGGTTAAACTAGGAATCACTGTAGTCTGAATGTGGTAGCCAGTTCTGCCAACTTTGCTTGTGTTTTCAGAGAGCCTTCTGAAAAAAACTCAAATTCATGGTTCTTGTTGTAAATTCTCTTAACTGGTATTGGTTTTGAGGTGGGCCAAAACAATAGACACTGAAGCAGAGAAAGACATCTGGATCAATACAATTAAGCAACTCAGACTACAGGAGTAATTTGCTGAGAGATGGTCTACAGGCTTTGACATGAACTCTCCTGTGTGTTCATTGGACACATTTACTATAGAGGTATTTTAAAGCTAACAACATTATTTTTCCTCCTGTTTCCTTTTTTTTTCTTCCCTCATCTTAGTTCAGAAGTTAAGTTTGAGCACACACAGACTTGCCCTGAAACACTAATACTACCTACTAATCACTATGTATATCAAGTACACTCAAGTGATAATGTAGGAATATCAGCAGGGTGTTCCAGTCAATTCAAATGGTACCTCATATGACCCAGTCGCACTATAATGCAGTCCGCACATTATGATGAACAATAATATTACCTAAATCATCACACTGTCTTTCCCATGGATGGCTGTAAAATCAATGCTGTTTTCAATACGGAACAATCAAGTCTGTTCGCTATTCAAGGAGGACACAGCACAGAACCTTTGTTTTGTATGAAAATCACTTCCTGGTCTGTGGCAAAATGGATCCAATTAAAAAATGATGATTGATTTATCTAACTAGACAAAAAAGAGATATTTCTTCTTTCTACTTCACCTCACTTTATAACTTCTTTTATAATTTGTTGGTGTACTAATTGACAGTAGTTTGCTGGATTATAATTGTGAACTTTATTTTGATCATGCGATGTGCTCTTTTCTAAAAGCATATGTTTCAGGTCAAATGATTGAAGTCTCATTTGTGACAGGAGAGTAAAGCAGTGTTTGACGGTGAAGAATGCCTGACATCTCCCAACTGACAGCTTCAAATAACACGATGGGAGAGAGGCACTAATTACTGTATTTACTTCTGGGACAAATTTGGAATTCATGCACATCTGGAGCAGTGACCTGTGCCGACACACACCCATATGCTGTGCGCAGAGTGACCTCAGCACAGTAAGTGACAAGCAGCAAGGTTAAAATGAAGAGATGCATGCAGTGGTGGAGAGTTAGTAGGCTAGGTTGGCTGATTAATGGGTTAAACTGGAAATTCAGGGTTAATAATAATAATCAGGGATGGAAAGAGTACTTAAATATTATACTCAAGTAAACATATTGTTACTTTAGAGAAACTGTGCTCAAGTAAAAGTAAAAGTCCTTGTGTAAAAATGTACTTAGGGTACATTTTAACGGAACTACTTTTTACTTCTATCTGAGTAAACGTTACTGCGTTACATTTTTAATAGGAGGGGTAAACAAAAAATGCAGTATATGATTATATATGATACTACTGTTAAATTAAACAACATGGGCTACAAAATAAACTGCAACAAATGTCAAAGTATACACTAGGGGAAGAACATCACGCCACCAAGCCCTATGTCCAAACCAACAAAATATTCCATTCCTATAGACGGCAGACATACCAGCAGCTTCTTCTCTGCTGCAGCTTTTGATTTGGTTCTTTTCTTTTGCTCCATTCTCACACAGTTTATCAGGACGTTTTCATCTGACTTTTGTTTTTACTCTGTAAGGAATGTGACTTGAAATGTAGGAAAGTACAGAACTTGTGATAAAAAATACTTAAGTAAAGTAAAATTACCAATTTTTAAACATACATTAAAAAGTAGTACAAAAAAAGTACACAAAAATACGACTTTGTTACAGTAAATGAAATGTATTACTTCCTTCCCTGGGAATAATATATGTAAAAGCAAAATACTAAAGAAGAAAACTATTTAAATAGATTACACCACTGGAATGCCAAAAGCATCCACAGTGGATACATACTATATAGTACTGGCTTATGAAATGTATCGTAAAATAACTAACACTTAAATACTGAACAATCTTCATAATGATGTATTACTGAATAAACACAGGCTCATTTTATTTTATTTTTTTCATCTATGTGTAACTGTGTGACCCTGTGCTGTTTGGGTATGCTGTGATATGAAGTGAGCTGGTAATCATCACTTTTAACATACTGTAAGCAGTGACAGCTAAATTAACCAACAGAAACATAACTGAAGTTTTTGAAGGGTCGTTACCACTTACCACTTAAGTATGTAAGGGTGTACCTGAGCTATAATTTTATGAATAAGAACAACAAACAGAACAATCAATGCTGAAAATCTTTGTCTAGATAAAACTTGGTGGGAATATGCATGCTTCTGTCTTTGCAACTGTTCCTGCCTGCTCTATTCTGTGCTCAACAATAGTTTGCTCATAATTGCTGTAATAGCATTTCAAATTCAAGTTAGGCTGTAAAAGTAACAGTAAGGGCACAGTGTAAAAAATGTGCCCCGCGGCAGCATGTTTTGTTCTCTAAAACATATAATTTCTTTCATTACTGTAAATGCGAACACTGAGAACACTTGTCTTTATGGCCTCAACCACACTGTTAGGAAAGTTTGTTTGTTACCAAGAAACTTTGTGGAGTTCAGCATGCATGACTGTCACCACCTCATATTTGGTTATCAACTTGAAACAACCACAATTGCCTGTTTTCCTTCAGTTTCTTTGTTGAATTTTATTTCAACGAATTTCACAGAGACTCATTAATTACTGAGAGGAGAACAGTAGAGGCAAATCGCAGCAGCAGCAGGCTTTCAACTGGGATGACTTTATGAGTTTATCATTACGTGTGAAATCTGTTGTGACTTAACATACAGCATGTCACTACATGGAAGCAAAATACAATATAATGAAGGGAATGGATAAGTGAGTGAGCCAACAAGTAAAACCTGCACAGTAAAAACTCTCATCATCCTTTAATGACAACCCTTAAGTTTCATGTTGATGTTTTTGGTACTGCCATCCCCAAAAATACGTTATCAATTATGTGTTTTTAGAAGAGCAAATATGTTAAAAAGTGACAAAATGATCTATCTTGAAGTTAAATTAAAAGGGAAGGCTTAGCTTGTTTAACACAAAGAGGAAAGTTCTGGGACAAAGACTTAAGTCAGACTAGAAAGTCATGAAAGAGTAAGGAAGTCACATTCTTGTTATTTGATGTCATTGTTCATATTTAATATTTGCACCAGCCTGATATTCAACATTGAGTATAGCAGTGATGCACTGACAGTGGCTGACTTTCAAACCCTTTTAAATCTTTGAAAAACTTTCTCCTAAAACATTTCACAGGCTAGCGACATTCAATGAGATATTTCCCCTGTAGCCTTCATTAGACTGCATGTCACCAACATGCGTTCAGAGATCAGAAAAGTTCATTCTAAGGCCTACTTGCATATTCTTCAAGGCTTTGATCCAGTTGTAGTAAAGTGATATTTCTGCCTGACACTGAGGACACTGCTGAAATAGCCTGTGTGCTGTGTAAAGCTTCAGTGTGCCAGGGCTTGACCTACATATTTAAGGGTTTGATGTCTGTTTTTAATTATTGATGATTATAATAATTTAAAATAGGAATCAGTAAAACATGGGAGTCAACATGTGAATGATTGATTACGTGGATGGCCTAATTCCTTATAAATCCTGTCATGCACAATAAGGTGTTGAACTATAGCATGGAGTTCTCTGCCTTTCTGGCTTCTGTAGGTCTCTGTGAAGAGGAAGTGTGAGAGAAAGACTTATGTTTTTATTGTCTTTATTTATGACAATATATTAGTAGTTTATCTTTAGCTGAACTTTTATGTCTTGCAGATCTTCTGAATCAGGATTGGAGCAGTTAAATGAGAAAAGTGCTGCAACAACTTTCTATATCCATACAAATTCCTTCTTTTTGAATACAGTCATTTACACCCCAGTCATCATAAACTTACTAAAAGCTTGGCCTAAAAAAAACATAATGGAGTGTGTTCTGCAACCTTTCAATGCCTAAAAAAACCCCTCATATATTCATCTATCAATTCACATGCACGTTTTTGAAATACTAAAGGAAGGCAAGATACTCTACCTTTGCAGGAAGGTGAATGAGGGGGATTTATTTGTTCAAACAGATTTTATAACTTGTTAGTGAAAACGTTTAAAAGAAGTTCAAACACGTAATGATGTTACACGCAAAGCTCAGATTACCTGCAATTATCTCTCAATCAGTTCAAGACCTGACTCGACCTGCTGAAATAAGACCTGACCTGACCTGTAATCAGATATAGGCTCAAAGCTGCTGCTGCTGAGCAGTGGAGGCGAAAACTCTGGGCAAAAACACCCTCCATGTTTTTAATGGGTTATATTCACTCGTGTTCCTGCTCAGACCAACTGTTTGGCAGCAGGTCACAGTCAAAACTCTCCAAAGTCCTGCACACTTAACACACTGCTGGCACAGCGGGATACCTTCATTAATTATTTAATTCTCTTGTGCGGTTTTCTCAACACTAACTCTCCAAACCGCATTTTCTATTTGTTTGTTTAGTAATTTAAGGACTGTTTCAAGTCCAATAAACCTAAGCAAGTCTATATTCAAAATCTCAGTCTTTATTTATCCAATGGAGAAAGGTTCTTAAAGACATAAATGAGGTTCCACAAATATGCATATCAGGAGCAGACCTGCAGAGTCTAAATCCATTAAGTTGCCTCTATTTATACTTTGCACAACTATAACTGGCAGCACCAACAGCTCCAGCACCAGTATACCTCAGCTGCCTGCAAACTCAGTCACTCCACCTCTGCTCCACCTTTGCAGCATTCCAACATGCAAATAAAGTCCTCTGTATAAATAGGAAATAATTAAGTCAAGTCCTCCTGACACCCCCATATTTCAAACACCACATGTATATAATTAATACAACTGTTAATAATTTTTTCTTTTAAATAATTTTTTTGGACCTATGACCAATTGCTACATAATGTGATCATTCAATCATTTGTTCATCATTTAAAGACTTCACATACTTCTGCAGAGGCCGGTGGCTGCATGTGCATCAATCAAATGTCACAAAGTAACACATAAAAGCATATTCTGAGTGAGGAGCTAAGGAGACATTCCATTTTTAATCTTCTAAGAGAAGTGGCCTTTGTGAAAGAGCATCTGAGTAGCAGCACAAAGCAATGGGCATGTAAGCTGCCACTTGACTTAATCCAACGTCTCGTAACAAAATACCACAGATGGTGAGTACAAGGCAGCCACCATCAACGTATTGAAAGATGGAAGCTTCTTGCTTGTAGAAATGTCTTTTTCTCTCCCTTTGAGAGATTAATGGAAAAGAAGCAAAGCCAGAAAGTGTGATGAAAGTGAAAGTGAACCCCTCCCCAAAATTTAAGAGCCTTAGCATTCACAGCCAGGGGTTGAGCTCACATCTATGCTAATGGCATTTCAAAGTGAATCAGAAGTGTCATGGAGCGTCTGAAGATTAAGAAAGAGGAAGTGTCATCTTTGACATGGACTGAATCAAAGTTAGGCATGATCTTCAGCAGAATAGGTGAAGATGCACTTTATGGGATGAAAACTTACATTTCAATTGGATCAACGCCTATGATGTCACATTCTCAGTTTTTTGTGGATCAGTGATATGTTAGAATTTGTTTTGTTATAGTCAGGCTTATTAAACTGTACATTGGTTTGGAGTTCAAATTCAAAAATGTTTTTTTTCTAACTTAGTTTTAGTTATTTTTTTCAATATATCAAATCCAGTTTTCTTTGACTTAGTTGTTACTTGATGTGGCTTTTGTATTTTAATTGATGAAGTTTTATCTAGTCTATATTCCCATACAAGAGACTGGAGCTAACAAAGCACCTAAAAGGTTTTATTTGTGACCCTCAAACGTGTCACTTATTATTATCAGGACATTCCCAGTGAGTTGCAACAGCGCAGTAATAAAATAAATAAACAACATTGCCATTAGTCTGGATTTTGAAAAGACCAATACACAACACTATGGAGACAGGATATTAGTTTGGTTTCATCATGTTGATTCTAGACATGACAGCACTCCAGGTAATAGTGCACAGTGGGATACTGGGTCTGGACTCGACTCGTCTCTGTCTTGTGTCTTAATGACAGTTTGAGGCTGTTATTATGAAGCAAGACAAAAGTTCCACAAAGAAACACTAAAAGGAATATATAATTCCTCTTCTTTCACCACAGCTACATTCTGTTTGAAAGGAAAATTCCTAACAATACTTTTTTTTTCATTCATTTCTGTTCACATTCTCTTTGAGGGGATGATTTTGTTTCCAGTTTTAACACAGCCACAACCATGTCATCTGACCTATCTTGAAATCTTATATAACTCCTGAAATTCTCTTAAATGAAGTCTAAAAGTGCAAATTCAGGCTTTGAGGTGCACAAAAAGTCAGAAAAGCATATTGTCATTAAGCCTATTGTTCTCTGACATAATGATGACCTTAGCCAGATGTCTTAGCCATAAGCTAACTTTCTCACATCGCACAGCAGAAAATTTGTCTGTCATAGGAAATCTTTGCAACTCCACATCTTTCCATAATTTGTGTTAAAAACACACTACCTCATTCAGAGAGAAAAATATATTAATTTCAGTCTGAAACCTCTAACTGTTAATCAATTCAAATCCCCACAAAGACGCAGAGGAAAATCCTGTCTCCATAAATCTGACAAACCGCTCTATCACAGCTACTGATCCTCAATACATCTTTCCTACTGAGTAGACCTGACTTTCCACATAAAGACATAACAGCATTGGACAACCTTGATCAATGCATTGATTACATAACAGTCAGCACAAAGCATCAGCTTTGCAAATAACTGCATTCCAATGAGTTGCATTCTTACAAGACAAAAGAAATCATTGTTTGTTGTTTCTATCTGTGGCGCTGTTTCAAAGTCAGTACACAAAAAGTTATTTAAAATCTCCAGCAGAGTTGCTTTTCAACCTGGGAATGATGCCGTAATAATAGAGAAGGAACGAGAGAGTAGTTCACAGATCTTCAGAATCAGAATATTAATGATACTTTGAAGCCCCCAGCTAGTAACAATGATCTATGAATTCAATATGCTCAGATAATTCCCTTAGCCAAAGCCCAATGGATAAAGCAGAAGGCATATGCAGTTACATTTATTTGTTCAATGAAATACCAGCCTGAAACAGGGCTGTAGAAAGCAAACAGCCAGAAAGACAAAAAGTCATTAGCCAGTTAATAATGCCACGATAACCATCTGTGTTGTGGGAATATTTTTCTAATCCATATCACAGTTTAGTGGTGGCCCCCTCTAGAGAACAAAACTGTCTCTTTTCTCATTCTGTGCCGGCTTTGTTCTCAGGCTGATATATATCTTATTTAACAGTTCATGATTCTTTCTGTGAGCGCATGGTAGATTTTTATTAATATCTTTTCCCTAGTTTAGAGACAGTTCTTACTGGGGAAATGTCCTATTTCAATATACTCACTGCAACATTAAAACTGGAAAAAGTTGGGAAATACAATATCGTACAGCAACAGCAGCGTCGTCATTCCTGAAGAGATTGCATCAAACCTGCTTTAAAATATCAAAGTATTGAAAGTAGCAAGGCCAGCCAGGGCTTTTATATAACACGTAAATGCCAGTTCAAATGTTATGCTATTTTCCAATGACAAAATAAATAAAGAAAATAAAGAACAAACTGTGCAGAATTTACAACAGCGGCCTCAAAACAACCATCTGGCCCTTAAATGTCAAAACAATCAGATTCAACCTGTCATAACAAACAAGACATGCGGGGCCTTTGACATATCATAAAAAGGACAGACTGGAGCTGTAACAGCCCAACACACAAACACTGAATCAAACTTCACTGGGCAAATGAAAAATATTACACTAACAACACTGCCAAGCATCAGCAAGCCTGAAGTGGGGGGATTTTCATGTTGCTGAGGTGTGTTGCCTGCCATACTGAGGACTGTTACACTATCTTCATAATGGGGAAAGGGCCTGAAGGTGGCATTTGATATGCAGGGGAAGGTGAACAAGACCAGAATTACCTGACACAGCTTGTCCTCCAGACCTGGGAGGAGAACAGCTTTAAAGGTAATTATTTTCAGGCTAATCGTCAGTGATTTACTTCCCAAAATACAACAAAAAATGATACAGACCTTAAAAATTGTTGCAAATGTGCAGAGACGGAGAAGGCATGTAGGTTAAAGCTTGCATTAGTCATAACACCTTAAATCAGCACAACAAACAGACTCACGAAGGCTGTTAGGACTGAGGCTCCTCAAACATCCAGTGACGAGGAAATAAAGCTAGAATGCTTTTTTAAAAGTGCAGCTGTGATGAATATTTAAGTATATGAACAAAACAATTCAATTCTGTCAGACTACCAGTCCAGCACTTCCGTACATTAGCAACAACTAATGGAGAAAAACAGGAATTCAGCTACTGCAGAGTTGCACCACAGTGCTTCACTGAAGTACATAATCATCACATAGCAACATGTTTTTAATCAGCATATTAATTAAACGGTGGTCTCTAAATCTCTGTTCATAGGAGGCCAAGAGATTTTCAAATCCTTGCGTTTGTGATTTACAGCTGGGGAGTTGTTAAGAACATATCTTGAATATCAACACTGTACAACAGAGGCATCTCAGCTCACACGTTCTTCCTTTTTATCTGCCATACTTGTATTAATCCCACTCTAATCCTCAACTAAATTTTAAAGTCCAATGTCCTTCGCTGCAGGATTCCACCGAGGAAGACCATTATACTCCTCTTTGTTCACTTAAGCTCTGCTTAAAGTGAACCAATGGCCACTCTTAGATGGAAAAAGTTTCATATCCTCAGGGATCCTTCAAAGTGATTTCATATACAGGCTTCACTTCGAAGGCAGGAGTGAGTAATGAGTAAGATTTTATGATTGTCTGTGTGTACATAGAAAGGGGCAGCACCATAGGTCCTTGAATGTGAGAGTCACACCAGGTTTCAACACGTAACATTACATAAGACATTACATGAGTCATATGCTGCGTATAAACAGGTGCTTTTGACAGCTTTGAATAAATGTAGAAATGAAAGACTGAATGATGGATCCTCCAATTCCAAAAACCACCATTCAAAAGTCACATGTGCTTGATGTTTTGTGTTGCAATCATAAATGAGTGTCAGATTACAATGTTTTCCCCATGTGGCAGCTGGTCTTCACTGTCCCAATTTGCCAGGCTTTTGAAAGGGAGAGGCATATTTTACAGGAGGTCTGCTATTCTGCTGAAATGAGATTTTTTTTCCCTCACTGGGATTCTCCACCCACTGAAATAATTACAATTTTTCTAGGGCACTGATGTATCCTTTTTTTTGTTGCTTTGCATAGGAAAGGCAGAGACTTCTCGTGAAAAGGGAGCAGAGTGGAGACCTGAGTCCAGGGGTCACTGTGGCATTCATTTATCTTGCTAGCACTGCTGGGTATGATGAATCCAGCTATGGCTGATACTGTAGAAACCTATGGCATCCCAGATTCTCTTTGCTAAAATCATTTCAAGCTGCATTATGCAAGGTTTTTATGTAAAATGTGTATTATCACCCAGAATCACAATGTCTGTCTGCAACAGTGTTCAAACACTGTAGAATGACAATGTCTGCATATTTGTCACTTCCATAAGAGGTGAAAAATCAAACCTGTCTTCAAATCAGCAGAGTGGTCTCATAGCTGCCAAAATGTTGATATAGTCATCATAGTTTTCATTATCAAGTTTGGGTATTCTTTAATTTCATTTTTAGCTTGAGTATTTTTGATGGGGGTGGTAGTTTTTAAAGTACAAGAACATTTTGTACCTGGTAATTTGCAATACATCCAATAAATCATCTTCTTCTTTCATCTTTTCTAAAGTGCAGCTGTAGCTGCTGAATAGCAAGGTTTTTTAATGCAACTAGCAAATACACATTATGCTTCTCAAGACGTATATGTTTGTGATTGTTGTTATATGCTTGATATTGTTGGAAATGTAATGTGATGTAACAGCTGACTCTCAAATCAAGAATTAGAAACTTTCCTTCCACACATGAACACAGCACACCAGCAGACTTGTTATATTCATCTACACTTTAAGTTTCATTAGCATGCACCGATAATGAAACCTTAACAATAATATGTAAATGCAGGCACAGTGTTCACTGTGACACCTCAAAAAAAGTCTCAAGTCTCTGCAAGCTGATTTTGGATACTGTGTAGAAATGAACAATGGCTGGCTGAAAGCTGGTAAAAATGTTCTCCTGAATCTAAAAGCCTATGGCATGCTTTGAGAAATGCTTAAGAGTAATAAAAGGATATGTGATATTTAGGAAAGGGGCAAAATGCCTGCAAAATTACTGATGAGCTTTTACATGCTGGTAATGCTGGTTGTTAGCAGTCTAAATGTCACTGTGATTGACAGTAAGTGCCATTTGTTGTGGTTTAGTTCTGAACAATGAGCCACCTGTAAAGCCATTTCGTTCTCCTATAGCAAAAGTCTGGAAGGAATTTGCTAAATTATGCATCAGAGGTCATTTCATGATCCACCTGTGCTGCACCAAAGATCAATACATCATTTTCTTGTGAGATTAATGTCTGCAATATGCCACAATGTTCCTAACCTTATGGTCTGCATGGAGGGTCTGTGGTGAATGCTTATGAGCAAGAATGCACATGTTGTAACAAGCTGTAAAAATGAAAAGACATAAATACTAATGTAAAATACAATGTAGTTATTTCAGAAGACTAATGTTTGACTTACATCTCCGTCCACCAAATATCTATAATGTTCAATCACATTAACATTGACATAGGGTTGGACAAAATATATAGTAATCCATATAGTAATTCAGCATAAAGAAACAAACTACAGTAAAGCCTCCAAAATGACCTCAGAGTTGAATCAAGGCCTCTGCTGCACAATGTCAACAAAAACTGAATATAATAAGCTTTAGAAAGGTAAGATTTAGCTAATAAACTGGCAAATTATTGTATGTATGGCAGATAAAACTTTATTTCAAAATATGACAGAAAATTGGGAGAAACTCTGAGTAAATCTTTTTCAAACTCTAGCTTGAACTTGGAGGTAAGATATTTCTTTCACTTTTCTAAACTAATGGAATTCTCAAATTATGTCTTATCGTGATAGTCTAGAAATACTTCTGTCTCAATGAGAAAAACATCCTAAATTAGGATTACATGGAATACAATTGACTCTTGGGGTTTAACAACATTCCTGATTTGTTGGGTTTAGTTAATGGGCCAGGTATTAGGGAGCATATGGTGGTCCAGAGGACACCGATGAGGCTCTGTCATTCCTGTAGAGAATTTTTTTTTATACTTTCATATGCAGTTACTATACACAGCCAAAGCATGCAACATTTATTTGATATCAGCACTGGACTGTTTCCCCACTGCCGCCAATACAAGCTAAAAAAGCAGAGAGATGAAATTACTTTCTGAGCAACAGTCAGGTCTAAATACGAAAGCCATTTGAGTTCCTGCATAGAGAAACAACTGACGCAGCTGCTGTGGTTTTAGTGCCACTACACCCATCCTCTGCTACCTTCTGCTGATTGAGGCAGCCAAAGGATTTAGCAATTATCTGTTGAAGATAACCTAGCATCAAGAAATTCATTTCATTTCATCAAGCAATTTGTATTTTCCCCAGTAAGTCGCTGCTTGAGTCTATTCAAAACTAGCCCAGGATTAGATTAAGAAATTGAGTTGGCGGAAACTTTTCAACACTGTTTTGGTTAGGTTTCGAGGGCGGTGTGCTTCTTAGACTGGTTCACGGATAAAAAACACAAACCTCATCCTAATCCATTTAGAAACCCACCCAAGTATTGGACCACAGAGGCACTGCTCCTATTTTCTAACATAGCATATCATATAAGAATCTTTTGTGCCGTTTAATTAAGGCGAGTTCCTACATAGAAACTTAACCTGCATGCTAGAGGACAGTGGGTCAATGAAGGCAAGTATTTTCTATCACCTCCGGAGTACTTGATAATAAATTCTCCCATTCCAATTTCCCCCAAAAACACAACTGACAATGATCAGACCAATCTACGTCCAAAAGCGTCATCTGCAGATTCCACTGCTGCCTCAGAAGGAAAATGGAAATCATATCATGGAAGAGGAAAGAGAAAGTGTGCCAGAAACAAATCATCCTTAATACATCTTTAATTCACATGGGATTCATATTGTTAAATGAAATTTGTCCACTGCACTAAAATGTGTCGTCTGCAAATGACACACAGCAAATTTACAAAGAAACAAAATTCTAAATGATTTCCATCATTATTTGTCCAGTGCAAACAGGTTTTTACTAAAAAGACATTGCACCTCTGCTTAGGTTTGTACACTAAACATCTTTCCAAAAGTAACCCACAGTTCCTTTAACTAAAAAATATGTGGCTCATTCACAGTGTTCCCTCTGAGATTGAACACTGTGAAGTTTATGAGACATCAATGATCCTTGTACAGTAGGACCAGTATATCACTGGCACTTGGTCATGTAATTGCATGAATTATTCAGATTGGTTTTCAAGTACTGAGTGCATTGTTTCAATATGTATCAAAGACAGCCATTAGTAACAAGGATGAGAAAAAATAGAGAGATGAACCTCTATCAGAACCAACCTTTCTCTGATGCTATTTGTTCTGCTCTAATTATGATAGGGACAATAAGAAGCCGGGGGAGATTGCCACTGACATTAAGTTATTTTTCTGCCTGCCTCTTGTCTTCAGATCGCCTTTCCTCTGCCATCTTGGAGGCTTCCCTCACAGACGAGCCTATTCATAATCCAGCTGATCACAATCTCACTTTTTTTTAGTAGTTTCCTCCTCTGTTATGACATCAATTCATCTCTGCCTCTGAACCTTCCTCAGCGGTGGAGGTTCTGGAGATGAAACAGGAGAACAACTTTTGAAAAGTCAGTTTAGATGCTACTTCATCAAACGGGAACAAAACTTAAGTGGATGTAAAAGCTGACAAAATACGAAAGATAATTTTGACAGCATCTCTATTGCAAAGTGTGATGAAAATACTGTTGGAAGTAGAGAGCTATTCTGTGAAACCGCTTTCTGTCTTTCAGTGTCAGAACATAAAGTGCTGTGGCTCACTCGTGCCGAACTGCTTCATTTCCTAGTCTGATGCATATAAGCACAGACCTATGAAGCACTCGCTGATCTTAGGTCCCTGTAGTGAGTGGTCTGTGGAGTACCGACAGCACTTAATGTAGTGTCCATTGAGAACCAGCTTTCAGCGGATGAGATGCAGTCTGCTGTGACCCGGACCACTGAGGCCCCGGGGAGCAACCAGCAATTTCCACAAGGTCAACAGTTAAAGAAATAACTAGGATGACGAACACAGGGCAAAAAGCAGAACGAGTGCTCAACATTCACCCAGCTGTCCTCCCAAAGCCATTTTTCCACTGGCTTGTCAGTCACTAGTGTGTCCATCATTGAGTTTTTCAATTGAGAACCACAGGAGGGGGGAAGGAAAAGGAAAAGATATGACCTCTGGAGAGGATAGTATTTGAAACAGGCTTGTGATGGAACAGGTTGATGTTCAGAGAATTGAAAACTGCAGTGACTTTCACACTGAGTTGGAGAGCACAGCTTGTCATCTGCTGCAGCTTTTCTCTCAGATGACACTGTTACCAGGCCTATAGCTGTAAGGTACTGCAAGCACTGGAAACAGTCCTCACCAGAAAAGAAAAAAAGCATATGTTGTTTGATCAAACGATTTGAGAAGGCACGTTACATTTTCATGACAAGCAGCCTCTCAGGTTGGTTTAAATAAAGACTGCGCTCTCCAGAAAAACAACATTTAATCAAAAGGGTTAAAATGACCTGCGTTCAGTTGCAGAGCAGGAAATTGTGTGGCGTTCTTATTCTGAAGAGGAGCTAGGGGTGGATGGATGGGGATGTACAAAGCGTTTGAGTTGAACACTGGAGACGGGATTTGAGTTCCATGTCCTACATTGGTTTCCTTTACTAATGGCCCCGTTCTTTCTGTGACGCTCACTGATTGTTTTGGAATGGACTAACAAAAAGCCTGTTTTTTAGTTTAGGAATGAGGACTTGCTATGTAATGTATCACTAGTAGTGCTATCAGTGCTAACACTACAACCACTGCTGCTATTGCATTGCTTCTACTCTCTGAAAGTTGAGTATAGCTCAATTATCACTTTACACGTCCGCATAGCCATGAGGTTCCGTGTGATGTAAATTTTGTTATCAAAGGCATACTCATACACCAAATGTAGTATATACAGAACCAGGTGCATGTTCACTGTCTGTCCTGCTGTCTTTGTCGGTGTCCATTTTGGCGACCCTGTCTCTTGGAAATGATGTTTACTGTATATACTACTAATTTACAACAACAGTTTACTTTATTAACATTTAACTTAAACCACAATTTTTCACTAACCTTAAAGTCATAATCTCGAAGATTTTCATTTCGTTGTCTTTCGCAGCACCTACTATATGGCGATACGCGGTTGTTGCAGGTGTGTTTTTGGACCTCACTTCAGTTTCAGTTTCAAGTTTCATCGTTCATCATTTGTTCGGCTATAGTTACCGTTTACTCACAACGCTAGCAGAGACCAGAAAAAACAGCACGCTGTGAGGTTGAAGGGGTGAGTTGAAGAGCGAGTCTGTTGCATCAGAAGTCTTGTTAAAAGCCGAACTGTGCGCCACATGTGATTTTTCCAGGAAAGTCCCTCCTGACACCCGGGTCTTAATACTGCAAATGCTGCAGGCTTCAGTGGGCCATAGGCTCAATCACCATTGTGTTGCAACATTCGGTGATAGATAGTGACTTAACAGACATTTATTTAAATGAAAATCTTCGAGATTATAACTTTAAAGCTGCTATAATCAACATTTTTATATTACTGTAACAATAGAGGACATGACTACTTGTATATGACAGGGGTAATGATGAGTCCACAGAGGGTTATCATTCAACTCCACAGTTACCCAGAGCTCTATGGAGTCTAACTGGTGAACATAGTGGAGCATTTAGCAGTTAAAGAGCCAGATATTTCCCTCAGGAGTTAGTAGAGGCGATAAAAAGAGCTTAAAGAGAGTGGATATTGGACTTATGTTCGTCAGTTGAACAGAAACATGACTCCAAATAAATGATAATGTTCTTCTGTGTCTGCTGGATGCGTACAGTAAATTGGTAACTGTTTGCTAACAAGTTCGCCATATCAATTTGAAAGGTCACAACATGTTGGGATTTTTCTGCTGCCCCAGAGCGGCCAAAAAATCTATTACTGCAGGTTCAACTAAAGTGATTTTGTTGCTTAAATCTAACCACAGACAGGACTCAGCATCTGAACCCTGTCTCCACTGTTAAAGTCTGTGCCTGAACTTTGTATGACCATCAGCCGCCCCGACCTCCTCCATATGGTTTGTGTGCGGTTTATTTTCTCATTATTTTTGCACGACGTACAGCAATTATGTTTCTCTCAAAATATATTTTGCAAAACAAAATTAATAATTTCAAGGAGACATATTGATTTTGGAGTATATCAGGGTCTTAATGCTGACACTTTTGAGCTGGGTAGAAAATTGAATGTAGGCACCCTTTTAAAAAGTGCATCTTTTTATATCCCACTGCACTGCGCTATTTGTGAATAAAGTTAAACTGAATAAAGTTAAAATGAATAAAGTTAAAAATTGTATCATAACACTCCACAGCCATGAAGAAATCAGATCAGGAATAAATGCATTAATGATAAAACAAAGAGCTACAAATATCAGTGAGCTTGTCATATGATGCCTTACAGGCATATTCCTCCACTGTCTTAGGCTTCAAGCGTGCCCCTCCGCCTTTCTCCATCTCCCAGAAGCTTTGGAGCTGACATGGACCACCATTTTCCTCTGACAAATATCAATTACAGTCTTGGCTGAGGCGAATTGGTGAGAGTATAGGCTCCAGTGGGATCTCATTGTGTATCGGATTGCCTGACTCTCACCATTGGTAAGGATCTGTAGAAGCATGGCCCTGCCCGTCTTCATGCCAAGCGCTGACACATCCCTTACAGCAGTTTGACCCTGACTGACATGGCTGTGAACCCCATGGGAGATCAAGCACTCGTTTGATAGTGCTCAGCTCTACATTTGTTAGATAACACACTGATGTTCTTGGGTGTCTTTTTAAGACGGTAATTTAGTGGGAATATCGACCACCTTAGATATATTTCATTACCAGATATATCCTGTCTTTTACAGCTGTCAGTGCATCACTCTCTCTTCCACTGAGTGTCAGCTCTGAGCGCTGATGATAAAATGAATCATGGTTTGGCATTTCTCTACCAGCCTGTCATGTGGATACACAGGAAAAAACCCAACATGTATGACTAACAGTGTATTTCATACCTTTTCAGGTGAATGTATATATAACTGCCATAGCCCCAAATGTGCATGAATATGGTTTCTTTCCCTTGTCATATTTTAGCCTCATTTATATTGCACGAAAGTCTGACATACAAGTTCCTCCCAGTTCCCTCTCATAAACAGAGTGGAAATGAAGTATATCTATTCAGTTCTGTTAATACAGGAAAGTTGTAAGAATAACCACGATTAGTTGCTATCAGCTACTCTAAGAGATGGCTGCATAGGCCAAGCTACAGTTCATCACCTGCAGACACTGTGTTGTGTTCTGCAAGGAAGTAATGCATCTCTCCAGGCCATGACAATGCAGGGACCCTCTGTGCTGCTCTTGAAGGGCATCTGTTTTGTGCTGAGTGTGCAGCAACCATTACCGAAAGGTCAACACAGCCTCTTAGCGGGAGAGCTGTTGCGATATCTCTATCACTCAGCTGTTCTTCCAGGGATTATCTCACTCAAATATCATGAGTCCTGACGTGCTTTACATACGATCTTACGAGAGATGTCCTTGTTGGCTAAAGTTGTGATCCTCCGCATAAAATGGTCACCAACTTTTGAAAGGTTACATCTATCAAGGTGTCCTAGGTCTTCCTTTGTTGTGGCAATTCGGCTGAAAATCCAAGCCAGGTCCATCAGCTCCTGCGGCCCGTTCTCAAACACACAGAAAATGGAAGGAGAGAGGAGAGCAGGGTAGATAAGACTTTCTGCATCATGAATGGATGTGGTGGACTCAGTCGCCAGGCACAGCGGCCTGAGCCTACAATAAGAAAATATCACCACAGGTGCTTATTTTGATCCCTCGCCTTGGTGACAGTGTCGATTCCCTGCTTTACCAAGAGTTTGCGGTATACCCTTTAAGTAACTGTAGCAGTACACAGCAGATACCTCCCTCTCATCTCTACTACTGAGGCCACGGCAGCACTTTGCACCCTAGCTAGCTGTGAAATATTTTGTTAACATGTTTATGTTGGCAGCTTAAAATAGGAGTGTCTTCCAGTGAGACCGCTGTGATATCCTTTGACATTAGAACTTCAAACATGCATTGGCAGCTAGTTATTTACTCAGGCACACATTTGCATTTTCCTTTCCCTCCAGTAATCGCTGTAATACAGAGAGGATATTTCTTCAGGCACTTTAGATTAATGAGCACTGTTCATTTGTTTAAGTTTGTTATTGATGCAAATTTAGATAACAGCTCAATTAAGGTGCTACAGCAGCGAGTCATTTATGTATACAATGAGGCTCAAGTGGGCTCTGACAGTTCTGCTACCTGAGGCGTAATTTCACTATAATTGCTCTTATAATACCTACAATAATACTCTTAACTTCAGCAGTTGGTATAAGCAGCAACAGATCAAGACCTGATACAATGTCAGAGGTAAGACAAATTTCAAGAATAGTCTTTGAGGGGCCCCATGCATATATGTAAACACGGTATATGTGAAATGTGTGAGTAAAAAAACCACTAACAGTGGATTCATGTCAAATTCAGAGAGAGAATACCGTACATTGCACTTTACACCATCTTCCCTACCTTTGGTGGTCTTCTTTGGTGGTTCGAAACATGGAGGAGCTACAGGGGGCTGGGCTCCCCTGAAAGAGACATGAGCTCCCCTGAAAGCCTCATTTGAGAAATTTAGAGGGAGCTGCAAAATATCGTAATTTTTGGTGCCACTGTTTTTTTCTGTATAAATTTATGTTTTCCTGTATATTTAGATTAGGAAAATAAATAATAGGCAATAGTAAAACACTGGTCAACGTGCGTGTTTAATCGCGTGTAACAATTTCTGATAACTCGCGTCTAATAAACACAATACTGTCTATTCCTGCTGTGGCCACATGTATCTTGCTAAGTTTTCCATAAGACCAACATTTGAGGTTGTGGGCATGTTCATAATTGTCATGGGATTTAACTTAGGTCTGGTCTGTTTACTGTAACAAAGTAACACATACCATTGCCTGTCCAGTGTGTGTTGGCATTTTATTGTTTCTCGGCGGAGAATGAATAAAAAATCTTTTTTGCCGTGCTAGCAGTAAGGTTCTATGGGTGACAATGGGTACATGCCAAATCCCTTATTTGATCATACCTTGGTCCTCACTTGACCCGGAAATCATTCCAGTCCGCAAACATGAAGGCCATTCCAATGCTCTTATTCCTGCACAGAGTAGTGAGGATCGGGGAGCGAGGAGGGACCTCTGAGGAGACATGAGTGAGGACACACAAGACCAACTTTCGCAAGTTTACTGGACTATGGACAGAGGGTGTCGTATGCTGTACAGACTGTAAAACCCCTTGAGGCAAAGTGTGATGGGTGATTTTGGGCTATATAAATAAAATTGACTTGACTTGGACGGACACACTATATTGGAAGTCGGGTAGTGATTTGGCGCTGCAGCTGATCGGACTAATCTGAAATTGTACCACAACATCATTGCCATTTTATACATTTTATAACTGGACAGCCAACTAAGAAAATAACAGAACCGACTTTCAAGTTTTAGATTATTTAGATAGTGGATCTGTGGGTCAGATTAACAAGAGAACAACTTTCTTCATTCATTAGAAAGACAGAACTATTAAATGAAAGACCAAATTTAAGCTACAAAATAAAGTGGATTAACATGTCAGTGTATGTGGAGCAACATCACACCATCCCCGGGTGTGAACCACACCACAGAGCCCCTATATAATTCATTTTCTATAGATTCATTTTCTATAGATGGACATTTGCAGCCTGTGCATGCAATTGATTATCAATTACAAATACACAACTACCTTCCTCAGTGCAGCCCTGCCAGAATTAGCCGGAAAAGAGGACAAAATTCAGACAATTACTCAAAAATGACCAAATTAGACTACCTAAATTAAATAACTTGCCACTTTAACAGCAGCATCACCAAGGCAACCAACACAGAGATAGTATGGACGATATAAACTTGACAGCAGCTACAGCCCACAAACACACACATTAAAGCAAAAAGTATGCTCGTCTGGTGGTGGATTAAATCAGTGATTAAGGTAGATGCAACTTTTTTTTTTTTTTTACCTATGCCAAGATATAATAACGCTAACGCATTTTGACTCAATGAAGTGATATTGAAATGTTCGTCTGTTTCCATAATTACAGGCTCATAATCAGTCAGTGTGCTCCAGTCCCTTTTTTTTTCTTGTACGTTTGCTGTCCTGGAACCGTGAAGCACCTGATTCAGCTGCCTGCTGCTGGAAGATTTTTTTTAACTGATTTAATTTTTTAATTGATATTGTTTGTTGTTTTGTATGATTGTATTTCTATTTCAACTGGATTGCTCATTGATTGTTTGTTTAACTTATTTTAACTTATTGATTGTTTGTTTATCTTAACTTATTGATTGTTTGATGTCTTTGTTCATGCTCAGCATGATTGAAAATGAGGTCCTCCCTCAATTGATTCCCGAGTCTTAAATAAAGGTTTGAATGGTGTATTGACACCCCCCACCCTGGCTCCACCCCCAAACAACACCACTTCCCCACCCACAGTGATGGCAACAGACCCTGGGGCAGTTACAGGAACAAAGAAGGAAAAAGGTCACACCCAGTGTTGAATAGGCCCCGCCCCTCACAGTAATTGCATGTTTTAATGAATACCATATGTTCTGAGCATAAATCCTGCAGAGCCCTGCTTAAAATAAAAACTTGGTAGAACATATACAAAAATAACAGATGGTTTGTCAGAATTATTCAAATGTGATTATTTTAGGCCAACAGTTGTATGTGCAGACATTTACTTGATTAGTACCAGCATTAATACATTTAATGAAGGCACTGAACTTGGCAAGGGATTGTCTTATGGGCATGTCATTCCAGGGCTCAAGGACTGTAATTGGAAACAGACAGATAAAGTCTGCTAAGACTAACAAAAGAAGCTTTATTTTTTTCCTGTAGCGCCACCAATACAATTGACTATGTCGGGTCTTACAGCCCAGTAGGGATTAGAGGTCATCTGTTACCACAGATTCCAGTAGTGGGTGTTGGGAGCATTTGTAAATGAGGTTATTGAACTTAGTAACCACATTCTAATGGAATACTCAGGGATCCTTGCTATTTTTGCCACCAGCTTCTTTGTGTCGCTGTAATTTTATTGTTTCCTTTTTGTCTTCACATCTCAGTATCAAAACTAGGTGGTTAAAATGAGACTACCAGATGTTACAACTTCATCATTTGGGACATTTAATTACACAATCAAACCTGTATAGCTTACAGCAAGCCTAGAGCATCACAAAATGCTTGTTTCGACAGTCCAACTATAGTTCAAACTTGAACCCATCAGCTAAGCATGAATTCTATTTCCCTACATACCGGTATGCAACAGATTTTGCTGATGCCATATTCTTCTCCTTTCATGATTTTGTTTTGAAAACTTCCATTGCTTAAGATGAATTTTCTTCATCAACATCTGTTTTGCACATAGTTGAGTTGAAATAGGATTAGATTTGTTCAATTACATGAACTGAATAAAGATCACAATACTTACAATACTGGACCTAGTAAATGCAGGCTCTCCACTTTAAATGCTCCAAACTGCATTGATTGGACAGATTGGACAGTGCCATTAAGGACCAAGTTCAGTTGTGATGGATTACCAGAGATAGTCCAGAATTTGCTTTAAAAAATGACTTTTAACCACTTTAGCCACCCAAACAAAACCTGTGTTTACAGACATAGGGAAACCGTAGCAACCATTTAAGAGTTGAATCAAGGTGATTTACTCTCCTTGGAACAGTTTGTAAAGCACATTCATTCCCAATGGGTTCACAAATATCACAAAATATCCAGAGTGCTACCTGGGGAGTAAAATAATTGGAAGACACTCATCAGGTGAGTCTCTAAATGGGATCTGTCTTTTGTAATTGTGTTTATTCAATTAGTCTTTGAATGTTTATTACTCTTATTAAGCTGTCTTCACCATTTTCCATTGTTTCTGTAACTCTGTTTCAAGCTGAACACATTTCCTTTTTTTATATGTATATTCTTATCCTATCATTATAATTCTGGCCTAAATATGCTGGAGGCACATTCTCATTAAAGTTGACATTAATGCACATGTGCATGCGCATACACACATACCGACATGCACACAAAGGCTGTTTGTCTCCATATTAATCAACTCGATTCGGTCATCATAACTGATTGACACTCCACTCTGATGAACTTCTGAAATACAAAATGCATTTTTAAAGTCCCTTGTTTTTTATTTATCATTATCCTTTATCAGGGTTTGGAGCTAATGAACATATTAATATATGTTCTTGTACTATTGGAAATATTTATTTACATTCATCACTGCTGACTGTAAAGGAATATAACAGCTATTCCAAATGCAGTACAGTCATTTTTAACATGACAATCTGTATACAGCAAAACAACGCATGCATATAAGAATGCAGACAGTTGAGTGATGGAGAAGGTTTGGTTTGTGCTTCTGTGTTATGTCTAAAGTCTCAAGTCATGTCAAGTCAGTGAAAAGTCACAAGAGAATAGAAAATAGAGAGTGAAAATACAAAGTATAATGTCATTTTAGGAATGGCTCAACATGAAATACATGTGTCTATAAATTCAGCTTTCTTTTCTTATCCACCTTTACCGGAAGGATGCATGCTCTGGATCCTTGCAGTCAACGACAGCTAATGTGTATCCCAAAACTCCTGCCGATTTGTCCCATTTTGTAATCTGATGATGAGTTGTTTTTTTCTAACAGCCGCTACAAGGTTGAATCCAAGGTGATACTTCTTGAAGTGCTGCATCTGTATTCCCTGTACTCTGGTCATTCTCCCTCAAAGTGGCTCGATGGTGAAGCAATTCACAGTGTGAGAGGGCCAGAGGGAGTCTGGAAGCTCAGTGTGCCAAAAAGGCAGTTGTGCAAACCATCACTAGGAACCTGATTGTGCTTATCTGCCCAGTCATGGCCTGCCTCAAGCCAGATTTTTAAATATATATATATATATATATATATAACAAAAAAAACTAAAAGTATTTCATTAACGGGCACACAACACTTTCTTGACTGGAACTCTTGATTAAAGGAAAAATCTGGAAGCTGCAGGCTATTCCTAATCATCTTCAACAAGCCACAACACTGCAGCAAATGAAGGTGCAGGGTTACAGCAGTATGGTGATATGGCTTCAGACACACCTAACATTTTAATACACGAGCGCCACCACATTCCATATATTCAAACACATGCAAATATGAAACCATGAGGGCATTTCATGAAGTTTATTTTTCTCTCTGTGAAAACCCTTTTAACCCAATTACATCATTTTTTTAAGAACAATGGTTTACTTCAATTTGTGCACCATATATTACAATGTCATGAATAATTTATGCAAAACGCAGAGATGTAATCTGCATCTCTAACACGATTAATGCACCACCAAAGTGGGAACCTATTCATATCCATTTATCCATTTACCAATGACAGAAAGACACAGTTGAGAGCGATTTACTGCAATGCAACCTATTTGTATAATCCACTTCCCTCGAGCTTAGAGGGTGAATAGCATAACAATATTGAAAGAACACTTCATACTTCATGCACTTCATGCATATCCACCTGCTAAATAGATTTTTGTCAAAGATGGAATATGTGAAGCTGCTGCTCAATCACTGCAATATTTGCCGACAACTGAGGGGGCAAAACAGTTGTTCCCATGATGCACTGTGACTCAAACACCTTGACACAAACAGCTCTGAGTACTGCCATCTCCTGTGTCATGCCTTCAGCACTCAGTTAACTGAACTACTGAGATCAAAGAAGAGGACCCTCCTGCACCAGTCAGTGCTAAACAAAACTGAAAACTCCTCCAGTGAAGAAATCTTGCCCACGGGATTTCTCAGACACAGACATTTATGAGACCATTAACCTTGTCAAGACAGTTAAAATAGATGGAGGTACATAAAATGAGGAGGATCCCTGAAATGCCTGAAAGGAGCGAGGCAGTAAGGAAAGATGCTCGACAAACAAAGATAAATGTCTGCTGGCAGCTGGATGTTTACAAAGGGAAGAGATAACTTTTGAAAGTTTAGATGACATTCATAAAAGTGGTCAGGTCATATCCAGCGATGATGGAAGTGGTGTTTGCAAAGGTGTATTGATACTCCGTGGTATCTGATGACGCATCGGACAACTGACACAGTTGGACAAATATGATACAAAGTAACAGGGTTTGCCGATGAATCTGCAGCTGATAAGTTTTCAGAGTTTTCCTCTCAACCTATTAAAAGTACAGATGTAATAATATTTACTGGCGTATATGAGACAGCATATTGTTTTGAGCAATTATACCTCCTTGTTTCCATGGCTGCAGTGTTTCCCAAAACAACCATTATCTCATGCACTCATTTCCTGTGAATGTCAATATGCCTTCTTGGGGAAGCAATCAGTGAATCATTTGAGTACCTCCTTAAATCTGAGTAGAACAAATGAACTACACAGAAATTATTACACTTATGGTTTCTTTGGGGGTGGTGGTGTGGGGGTTGGGGTGGGACATCCTTATCTAATTTGAATAACTGCTGAAATCTGTAGTTTAATTATTGCAGCAAATAATGAGCAATGATACAGGATACAGAGGCAGACCTCAAGGATCTGTCCATCTATTCTTATTAGTGCCAGTGAGAACATTCTTATATAACACAGGTAATGATTATTAGCTTCAGAGGCAGCTTAATATTGATGGACAACATCTGAGAGCACTCTTGAAAACAAAAATTGTCTTTGTTGTTAAAGAAAATGAGCAGCATTCGTCATGTCGGGTACTATCAATTTGCCAGTAAGGAGCAGATGAGTGCATGTCCATTGCAATGAATGGCAGCTGAAGAGGTTTTTAAGTAAACCAGCATGTATGGAAGTTCAGTCCCCCTGAGGCACACCAACTTTACACACTTTAAGGGTATACTGAGCTATAATACCTCCATGAGCTTGCTCCTCTATTCTTTACTTCCCGGGGCCTCGGACAGTGAAGGGGAGAGAACTGACAGTATCTCCTTGCTACTATCTAACCACCCACCCTGCTTTGACCTTTCCATTAATAATAGGCTTTCAGTAAGGGCTTGCACTGCGCAATCTGGAAGGCTCCTCCAAATGTTGTACAGCAAAGGGCTTTGGCCAATGCTTCAGAGAGATTGGCCAGAGTGGGAAAATTAGCTTCTTCTTGCACTATCCCCCAAAGCCCAGCAATCCTCTACACAGACATGAAAGTTACAGGTGACTGAGGAGCCCGAGAACATGAAATAAGACAGGCAATGCAGTAAGAATGGAGGTCCTGGCAGCTTTGAATAGATTACATTCTCTACAATACAGTGGATTTTTGGTTCAAGGAGACACCTGGGGCTTCCACTGTTTTGTACACAGTAAAATCAAAGCACATTTGCATATTGTGTGAAAGGGTAAAGTAATTTGGACTGGCCATGTGGTTGCATCAATAGCATAAGTGAAAACTGCTGAACTGTAACGACGGCATGCTCGACCATCAAGTTGTAACAAAAATTCGTTGACCTTTGGCTGCTGTATAGGGCGACAGCATACATTAAGTTATGTATTTCTGTAGAGCTGAAACAATTAGTCAATTAATTAATTAGCTGACTGACACCAAATTAATCAGCAACATTTTTTTTAATCTGTTAATCATTTAAGTAATTTTCCAGTGAAAAAAATACAAAAATCTAGTGGTTCCAGCTTCTCCAATCCAAAGATTTGCAGCTTTTCTTTGTTTTCTATGATAGTAAGTTGAATATAATCGGGTTTTGTCCGTCAGTCGAATAAAAGCTTGATCTGAATACATGAACTTGCATTCTGGGAAATTGTGATGGCCATTTTTCACTATTTTCTTTTATTTTATAGACCAAACAATTAATCGATTAATTGAGGAAATAATCTTCAGATTAATCAATTTCAACATTAGGTTAATCAAATTAGCTTCATTATTGAAGTAATGGGAATTTATTTTGTGACTGAAAACAGCATGTAGCATTACGCATACAGACAGGTGACGAATTACAGAAGAAACCTGAATGCTTGACCCCTACAGTGAGGGGATCCGGTGGCTCTGTTATGCTGTGGGGGGCATTTTGCTGGCATGGTTTGGGTCCACTTGTCCCCTTAGAGGGAAGGGTCACTGCAAATCAATACAGAGCTGTTCTGAGTGATCACCTTTATCCTATGATGAAACATTTCTATCCTGATGGGAGTGGTCTCTTCCAGGATGACAATGCCCCCATCCACAGGGCACGAGGGGTCACTGAATGGTTTGATGAGTATGAAAATGATGTGAATCATATGCT
>NTHP01000140.1:406758-418800 GCA_003416845.1 Oplegnathus fasciatus | reverse complement strand
ACAGCTGCCACTACCCCTGCCCCAGTTACATAAAATCTGCAACTTAACCAGAGATCAATAAGTGAATGACAACCAGTATTGAATGACATTTTTGTTATATCAGCTGTGTTTTGTGTTAGTTTGTCATGACGACTGTTTCTCTTTTTAAATTCAAACTCATTTAAATTTTCACGCATCACTGTAGTTCAATTAAACATGCGGATACAAATCACTGCATTCTGTGTAGTATCTGTTAAATAAACTTCACAAATGGAAACGTGGAACAAATATGTTTGTTTTTCTTAAAATCCATATGTATGAAAGACATTAATGAAGCTGTGTAGAAAGGTGTGTATCATAGAAATGATTAGCTAGATCAAATCAATACAAAGTTGTTCTGAGTGATCACCTTTATCCTATGATGAAACATTTCTATCCTGATGGGAGTGGTCTCTTCCAGGATGACAATGCCCCCATCCACAGGGCACGAGGGGTCACTGAATGGTTTGATGAGTATGAAAATGATGTGAATCATATGCTATGGCCTTCACAGTCACCAGATCTCAACCCAGTTGAACACCTATGGGAGATTTTGGACCGACGTGTTAGACAGCGCTCTCCACCACCATCATCAAAACACCAAATGAGGGAATATCTTTTGGAAGAATGGTGTTCATCCCTCCAGAAGAGTTCCAGAGACTTGTAGAATCAATGCCAAGACACACTGGAGCTGTTCTGGCAGCATGTGGCGGCCCCACACCTTACTAAGACACTTTATGTTGGTTTTTCCTTTGGTTTGTCACCCGTCTGTATGTTTATATTCAAATGAAAAAGTATGGTGTTTAGTCTCAAAACCCGTGCACATAAAAAAAGACAGGCACGTGCACATGATATGAGCACACAGAACAGTATCCACAAGTGGAAAACCATCCTCGCGAGGGAGCATTTCTGCTCCGTGTGCACAAATGCGGTCCCGCGAGCATGGGGCTGTGATGAGCTGAGCTCGACCCTCCCTACGCGCTCGCAACTGCTCAACACTCGTCAAGTTGCCTTTTGAGACTTTGGAGGCGGGGATGGAATAGACAGTGGCTGCTGTCTCCCCTCCTTTGATTGGTCACTTTGAATACNGAATTACAGAAGAAACCTGAATGCTTGACCCCTACAGTGAGGGGATCCGGTGGCTCTGTTATGCTGTGGGGGGCATTTTGCTGGCATGGTTTGGGCCCACTTGTCCCCTTAGAGGGAAGGGTCACTGCAAATCAATACAGAGCTGTTCTGAGTGATCACCTTTATCCTATGATGAAACATTTCTATCCTGATGGGAGTGGTCTCTTCCAGGATGACAATGCCCCCATCCACAGGGCACGAGGGGTCACTGAATGGTTTGATGAGTATGAAAATGATGTGAATCATATGCTATGGCCTTCGCAGTCACCAGATCTCAACCCAGTTGAACACNTGCCAAGGAGCACTGAAGCTGTTCTGGCAGCACGTGGTGGCCCAACACCTTACTGAGACACTTTATGTTGGTTTTTCCTTTAATTTGTCACCTGTCTGTATTTGAATAAGTTATTTTGCAAGAGAAAAAAACATTGCTGTTAAGTAAAGTTACTGTTGCCATCACATTTTTTCCACTCACCTTTGAAAACACCTTGGTACACCAGCCTTTTCCAACTTTGTGTTGTTTCTTTACTTATAAAAACTTTTTTCTTTCACTTCTAAGTTTGTTTATCACATTAAAAGGTTCTGAGTGTGCAGTAGGATGCTTTAAAAACCTCAGGTCACAGCACCAAACATCAACTTAGCTGGGATAAAACAATGCTGCAGAGCAACAGCAATCATGCTTGTTTATCTTGTAGGGTACTCCTTTTGAGCAGTGGAACTTTAATATCTAACCTACACTTGTTAGCCAAATGTAATCCAATTTTATGCGTGACATGACATTCAACACATGCTGCATCCCCAAACATCCTGACAGCAGCATCAAGGTGCTGCCAAAATTGAAAAATGATGGAGGTAGAAACCATAAATGTCACACCATGTAAAGCCTTGTTCCCTGACTTCTCACAATAGAAGGCTATTTTGTGTATGCAATGTAAATTTCCAGCTGGGCTATGCATGATATTAACCTCCAAATACCCAGCTACACGCTGACAAGGTACCTTGCTTTGTGTGTGTTACCATTTCCAGTGATTCCATTTATGTCTTCATTGCATTACAGTGTAGCTGAAGCCTCTTGTTTTTCTGTGGTAATTAGGCCCATTGTCTGGAAAACAGATCAGAAAACGTCATTATCGTCTCAATATGGAGACAATTTGATGGACTGGATCTATCAGGCTTCTATCTTTGGAGACTTCCCCCTTTTCACCACATATTATACTGCACTTAAAATCAAAGCTGAAAACAAATGTTGAATGCTGTGTCCAAAGTGATCATTCATCACCAGTTCTAACTACTTTAAAAGAGGTACTTCAACTTTTTGAGTCTGGGTTTGTGTTCATACGGAAAGTGTCAGTGATCGCAGCTCTCGTCACCAGAAGCAAGGGCTTGTTAATTCAGGTTCATTATTGAAGGGCTAAATGGGGAGAAGGAGAAGACATTAATCACCCAGCGTCTGCAAGAGTGGGTCTGTGGATGGCTTAATGGCACATTGTCAAACCAGAGTGCCTCCCTCTACCCAGCATTTATCAGACGAACAAGCAGAGTGGTTGATGACTAGGATATGCACTGTAAGTGGGAGCCTCTTTTGCCTTTATGAATCCTCTGAGTGATCATTGAGCAAAATATTAAATTATGTCACGGAAGGCTGGAATGACAGGAGGTAATCATGCTGCCTGAATGATATGTAATTGTTTTCTGAATTGTAATTATAGGGTGAGAGAAAACATTGGCCTGCTGTAATTAACGGTGAAGAACAAAGTTTTTCAGTGGAAAATTGGAATTCTCTGGGGATGTGAGCCCATAATATGAGTACAGAGAGAGAGCAGTGTGTAGGGAAAGCAAACCAGAGCGGAGATTTTATGAGGCAGAACAACACAGACCTTAACATTATGAGTGTTTATCCAAACTGTATATGTGGATGATGAATATGGGTAATTCCTCACAAAGGTGGAGCTCATTCTTAAAGTGCCAGCAAAGGCCAGGAAGTCATATGGCATATTATTTTATCTTCAAGCCAGACACATCCACTATATACTGATTCTTGCCTGCACTGAAACACCTCAGCTGACCTTTCTTATACTTGCACTTCCTTTAAAGGGCTTCAGTTATTATGTTTCTAGATCAAGATAAGCTGTCTTTTTATGCAGCAAGGATCAATGTAAAATAATATAGCAATGTCAATAAATTATGAAAACAATACCATTGCTGAGGAGACAGACTATTTATGTGTTGATGACTGTGACCGACGTGTCAGTGACTGATTAACAGCACAAAACAGGAACCGCACTGTTTTATCTGCATAAATGGAGGTTGAAGCCTCCACAGCTTCTTGCACAAAACCAACTGGAAAGAAGTAAAAGCGCATAAATCACTTCCAACATGCATCTGCTCCACTAAAGCTAAAGATACAACAAATGCATACTGAGCAGCACCAATAAAGAGGAAGGCTTAAATAGCAGCATTTACACTGCAAGCAAGAAAATATTGAAATATAATTTACATAGCTTGTGTGAGCTTTTAAAATTAAATCCACATGAAACACCTCAGCTGACCTTTCTTTTACATAAGTCGTCTGTTTATGCAGCTTACTGTTTAAAGGATTAAAGGATCAATGTGATACCAATTAATGATTACCATATTCATTTTGAGAATTATCAAAACAATATTCTTATTAAGAAGACATTTTTTAAAAGTTTCTACTAATTTGTTTTGACAAATATGTTGTGAATTGTAATTGCTACTTGAACTATGTTCAGTGGCACCATTTTTTACACCAAAGGAAGAGCTACGTTTATGTATACACACAAGTCATGGGGAGGTAATGGATAGTGGGGTTTGCATCATGGACAAATATTAATACAGTTAACATATTGTGTCACGTGCTACAAGTCACTTCTGAACTGTGAGTGCCATAACATCATAAACGTTAATCATGCTCAGTCAGTTGCTTCGAGTGGATACTTTATCAGTTAGCTAACGTTTTGCAGATATGCTTTGTATGAACATATTTGCTGTTCCAAATTAATAGTATATAAATGCAGTTTGTAGAGGACGGGGTTGGTTTATGAAGCATTTTCACGCCATTGAGTTGGATTTGGAGGATATCTGATATGTTGATTTATGTTGATTTAGAAAAGAAAATTGATTTGGCACTGTTGTACTTGCCAAAATGGAGGTCAAAGCCTCAGTCCATCTGCATCAGGCTGCCACTTTCTCATATGGCAGTTCGATAAATTAGTAAATTATAATATGTTTAAAATTGCAACATTTAGCAGCTTTAACTGAGCTGAACTCTAAATAACCCCCTTACAATCTGTTTATAACTTTCAGATTTGTTTTAATACTGTGCATGCCCAATTCCAGGCAGTTTGTGATGGCCATATGCTAATCAACTCTAACTGGCGTTGTAGTACCTTGTACTAACTGACAATTAATACCACTGCCATAACCTGCAAAAGGGAATTTAAAACTGCATGAAAGCATCACATAGCCCACACTTCAAAGACCAGCACACACAGACTAAGTTGATAGAAGCAGCGTGTGTGAAGTCTGGTTAGGGGGGAAGGAGACAGGAAGGCTCAAAGGAATGCTGATATCCACCTTTTGGTTGGCAGCCCAAATCTGAGCCCTGGTCGCTTCAGGCTATTGGGAAGAGGAGCCATGCGAAACAGCATGGAGCATAGTAATCATAACTCTCCCATTCTCTCCTGCCTTGCTCTATCCCATTTTTCCTTTTCATTCTCTCATCAGTCTCTTACTTTCCCTCCTTTCCTCTCCTCTCCCACATCCTTTATCTCCTTCATCTTGTCCTTTCTCCCCTTTTCTTCTTCTCCACTGCCTCTGTCGCTCACTGGCTGCCCTCTAGAGTGGCCCTATAACCATCTAGCGAGCTGCTCTTTGTCTCTTCCCTCTGAAGGCAGCCATATAAAAAAGCTGTTTTATTTTTCTTAGGAATAAATAGGTTGGTTCCCCTGTGAGAGACAAACAAATCAGCATAAAACATAGATGGGGCCCATATTATGCGAAAGAATATGATGTTTGTGGGCGTGTGAGAGAATGCTTCCTTTTTACCTCTTTTACCGCCCCCTTCACTGTCTTACTTCTATAGCTGCGATAAATAAATTGGTCCTGTCATTGATACTGCCCATCCTTCCTCTATGCAAACAAATGGTATGCTGTATCGACTATCTTGTATTTCTTTAGGGGTGGAGAGAGGATGTTATATTGTAGTAATAAAGTTACCCCTTGAGGAGGGAAATCTCATCATATATAACCTAGTAATTACTTTTCAAAGTCATGCGGTGCGGGAGATCAATAATGTTAGAGTTTCTCTGGGTATTAAGAAACAAATGGCACCTCCACCAGGACTTCTGCCTCTGACCTTTGAGTCATTACCATTATGTATTTTATGGGTAGTGAGTTATATCACAGCCCAAATAAATGACTTTGGAGCATGCAGGCAACAAATGAGTCCTCTGTGACTCAGTGTAATATCTATTCATGTCTTTAATCAAAGGTATATTGCCATTTTTAATTGGATATTGGTTATCATATGTGATGAGGTGTGTACAAGAGAAGTGAGGTGAGAGAGAAACCATGCTGTTGTTCATGATGAAAAGCACCTTGCTGTCAATCAAAGCAGTTTCATTTTGTGTTCTCAGGTTCAATCACATACAAATGCGTATTCCATTGAATATAAAGATGAGTCACTTCTTCCACAAAACATAGCCACTGTTCACACAGCCAGTCACATGGCCGCTTTTTGTTGCAGGCTTTCTATCACTGACCTTTTTCACCTCTCTCGAGGACAAGGAAATCAGTGAGCTTGCCAAGAGCAGAGTGAGTGCTATTTACCAGCCTATCAAGTGTTAAACGTGTGTTCTGATCCATCAGCCCACTCACAGCGAATCAGCTCGGCATGTGGAAGCCTGAGAAGCCGCAGAAGGTTAAGAAGACACATGAGGACAAAACAATAATGTACACTGACACACATAAAAAATATGCATTCGTGGGCCCAGAAAGGGCTTGTTAAATTAACCCAGTGTTGATACGATGGTTCCTATGATGGTATTCTTGTATCCTCATTCGTCCTCTCTTCCCCGATGCCCATGCATTTCATTGCCATTCTCCTTCCATCCACCAGATGCCCTCAGACTTGCCACAATCCTGCCACTCCCCCCTGCATCATCTCATTGCCCTCACCTGAGCTTCCGCGCCCATGTCCCCACCTGCACCTCATTCCCTCACCAGATACATTGTTCCTCTGCCAGATTGTTAAAGTTGCCATGTGCTTCATGCCTTTTTTTTCCTAGACTCTGTTACCCACATTCTGAAATCTGTTACCTGGAACTTGTTTACCTGCCTGTCTTTTTTTAACCTTGCCTGACCTTTTTGACTGCCTTCCCAGTTCCCTTGTCTGCCTCATGATTCTGTAAGCATGTGTGTCCCTATTTCTCCATTAAATCACTGAACTGATCTTGTCTGCTTCAACTGTCTGCACTTGGGTCCTATCCTTGTTGCCCTGCTCGCACCAGCTGTGACAACAGATTTATCTTAAATATCTTGCTCAAAAACTGTTGTGAAACTCATGTAACAAAAAAATGGTTCAAGACAGTTAATGAATGTAGAAGGAGCTTGATTTTATTTTCAAAAGCAAATATGCAACAGGGAAACACAAAGCCATATTTCCATCAAAGCATTTTTATGCAAATTATCTTGTTAGAAAGCTGGATGGAAGCGAAAATATTGGACAAAACTTCCACAATATCACTACAAAGGTTTTACACTCGCTAGAGGCGTTTTTTTCCATTTGTCCATAGAGAGTTTATGTGACAAACAGGTGACAAATAGATGGAAACACATTTGTGGAATAAATAACGATGCAGAGAATATTACTTGACAGATCAGCTGTTTGGTCCAATTACAATGCACGACAACTTTAAACTGGGTTTAAACATACTAAAATTAAGCAGCAAATAACTGTCCCCAACTTTTCCCAGAGCTGTCAAACACGCTGCACCCGTAGGGCAGACCCTCCGCCATAAAAAAAGAGACCCGTTATTGGCGTCTCTCTGTCATCATCTTGCTTCGGAAAGCAAGAGATATGGTCTCATCCGAGCTGAAGCAAAAGCACCTGCCATTTCCTGACACTGGAACACTGTGCTCAGGTAGAAAGTCTATTTGCCTCAACCAAGCTGATGGAAACGCACCTAATTAGCATGCTATTTGTTACAACATTTCAAACATTAGCCAGGTTTCCATCCACATGTAGTGCAAATTTGAACCCAATTTACAGAAAATCAGCAAAAGAAAATGCAAATTCACGCATTTCCACTGCCATTATGGGCACAACGAGATGGCGTAATTAAAAGAGCACCAGTCAAACCTCAAATAGTGGAAAACAATGAGGGAATACGTGATACAAATATGGCATTTATGTTTGTTTCATTTACTTGGCTTAAAATTCCCTTGATTGTGGAATCTAACAATTGTGCAAAATGACTGGGGTCAACTCAAATAATCGCAATCATGTAATAACTGCGACAGGCCTAATGATGGTAAGAAATCCACTTGTAGTTCAATATCTTTTTGTATACTTGCCATGTTATGTGAAAATCAGAATTTCAAATGACTTGCAATCACTTTTTTCCCCCCTGTATTTCTACATTTGCCATCTTGTAATTTTATCTATAAAGTCATTGGTTTGATATTTCAGAATTTTATAAGTGTCTTTTTCTGAGCTGGAATTGGCATAAATAATGTAAAAGAAGCTCTCCTTTACTACCAGACCAGGCTGCTGTCTCTGTTTTTGTTTAAAGTACATGAATTAAAATGCAGAGAAAATCACCTAGCAGGGGAACTGAACAAACGGACAGTGCACTGCTCCTATTGTATAAATCGCTGGCTTCAGTGGAGTAAGCGGACACAACCCTGTCTACTTTACTACACCTGATCCACCCATGACATTACGAGCACGTACTGTAGAAACCATCTAATATGCCACAAACACCTGAGCGCCTCATTTCTTCACGAAACCATACACATCCAGGCTAAGCCTCATCCAAAGCACGTCGATATCAACCCCCTACAAACACGCATTGAACTCTGAATCAGGTTCTCCTCACCTTTCAACATGTTGATTTAATCGTAATAAGGCTTCTACCCATCTCACACATACCATTACATAAAAATGCAAACAGGACCTGCGTCGAGGATGTGTCAGTGCTGAGAGGGTGAGGGATCCCCCGCAAGTTAGTCAAGCAATATCTTAAAAGTCTCAACAAAGGAGCAGTGGGAGGGAGCAGGTCGCACTGGGTGAGAGGACGTTATCGGCATGATGCAGTAAGCACCTCTCTGCAGCTTTCTCTGAACGGCTTTAATTTTTCTTTAGTCTGACAGGCACCAGGAGAGCCCACAGAGATCCATGACCTTAACTCGCCTGCTGAACTAGGTGGATATGCGTTTGTTTGTGTGGTTGTGTGTAGGGCAGTGGAGATAATATAAGGACACGCTGGTAGAGCTACTGTTGCTATGTGCACCGTGTTTGCTTGTTGCATACAGATGCCCTCCGTCCGATGCCAGTAATCCAGTTCCTTTAGCCTGAGAGGGGGGAATGACAAACACTGTATTCATTAGGCTCTTCAAAATACATTCCTATGCAGCTTGAACTGCATTAATAACAGCAGGGTAAACAACTAAAGATCGCGATGATCATATGTAGACATGCAAGTAATCTTTTTCTTCTATTTTCCTTCTTTCTCTCTGTCTTTCAAGTGTGAAATTATACAACCCCATTTTCAATTTGTCCAGCTAATCCTGCTTTATTCCACTGTGCAGTGAGCCACTAGCCAACCTTCTGAGCAAGAACTGTATTTCAAGGGCTTTCCAAGATAATGACAAGAGATTGTATTTTTGATAGAGGGGATTTCACTCTATATTCTTCTTCACATTGGTAAACAAACCCAGGTCAAGTCACACTGTGCAGAGCAGCTCATCGTTCAAACTGGTCCTTCGAAATGTGAAGGGATGAGGGCATGGCTTAGTTTGAAGTCAGAAAAGTAGGAAATCGGCTCAAGAAAAAGTGATGAATTATTTTTGAGGGGATGTATAGTTGGTAGACATGAAGGGCAGACAGAAAATGTGGTCCACACAGGTTTGGAGGACAATTTGAATGGCAAATCAAAGGACAAGACATATTCAATAATCACAGGTGCAGGTCCTTACTGTAAGGCAAACCTGAATGTTAACCTTATTTTATATGGAAGATCCACTATACATCCACTCATGGTCAGCTTGAATGTATAATCTTCTTGACTGGACCTATCACAAGACCTTCTTAAGAATCACATGTGGACGTCCAGTGATGTTGCAATAACAATAACAATGTAAAAACAGTATGTCAAGAAATAATTTTACTGCAATTAATCACATGTATTTTGGGGTAGCAGTGGTGCCATTAGTCCATGCAAATCCATATTTGCACAAGAATCCAGTTATCTAAGCTCCTTATTTTGCACTCACTGCAGACCATCACAACAATTTCATTCATAGAAAAAAAAAAACCTGAAGAGCTGTTCAACTGATATTTTGGAGAATTGTTATTTTGTATAAATCAGCTAATTCCTGAACTCTGCTTGGTAAAAAATAAAATAATAATAATTATCCCCCCTCTGGAACACACACAAATCTGGAAGATTATGGGGTAAATCTGTGGGATACCAATTTAAAAGATAATAATATGGTAGTTCCGTGGCTTATGCCTCTTCATAGGGGCTGATGTTGATAGGAAAAAGAACATAAAATGACACTAAAGACTAACCCTACGCTAATACAGTGCCCCTTGCCAGACGTTTCATCAGACTGTTGGAAGGACATAATTGAGGGAAATGTAAAAGCTGTTGACAAAACCCAGGGCAGACAAAGCTTTTTATGGATTAAAAAAGCCTTTGGACTCATATATTACATTGCTGGCAACTTGGCAGCCGTTGTATGTAGCGTAAGTAGATCTATCCCACATAAAAGAACTGACAGAAAGAGCGAGGTACATTGTGTGAATTTTTTCAACAAGAGATGGGGCAGTGAGGGGAAAATGCTGTCACCCAGCAAGCACAGCAGGCTTGGTTAGGTGAGAAGAAAAGTGCTTACTCTCCAAACAGAGTGGCCTCTATTAGATTTGCTAGATTTTCATTAATAAAACCTGCTCATCTAGCCTATGTGTCTGTAATAGGATTACAACACATACTACTCCCTGCTGCTGCAGACAGATGCTGTCTTGGTTTGCACACTGCTAATTTCAGTATTATCTTTCATATTTTTCTGGGGCTTAAGCTGGTCTCTTTTATTTGATGAACAGTCGTCAATAAGGAGTAATATGAGGATGTCTACTTGGTCAGTAAATAACAACCAACCTCCTTTTAAAAGGATGACATGTGGTGCACTGGACTCGGTGCAATCCGGGGGTGAAGTTGCAACATTAAAGAAATGTCACACGGTCGAAACGGTCGCTCGTCCATTGGACAAAATATCCGGGTGAAACTCGCCGACACTTCCTGATCTCAGAATATAATGGAGCAACAACAGATTTATGCGGTCTTGGGTTTTCTGGTTTTGCTTTGGTGTTTCCATCAATCAAATGCTTTACAAGAAGGTGAACAATATGAGCAGCTGACAAGACAGCGAGTTGTCGAACATTTCATTCTGTGAATGAGACGAGAGAGAAAGTACCGAAGGAGAAGACGGGCCCTGATGAGAGAGAGGGATTACGATGTGTTGTCCTTGTTACACAGACGACGAACGTAGTAGTAATAAAAAGGTCATAATAAGTTATGGATTTGAAAGTTATCATTTTGGTTCACATCCTATATTTGGGTTGGATCGTGTTCTCACCTGTAACAAACCGAACTCTGGTGCACTTGGAAGCGAACTGAGACCCACGTTTTCAGGCGGACCAGAGTTCGGTTGTTTGGTCCGCACCAGAGTTCAAATGAGCTTTCACACCACCCCAAACCAAACGGACTATCCTACGAAACACTCCAGGGTTCGATTAAAACGGACCAAACAGCTCAGGTGTAAAAGCACCCTAAGATTTCACTGGCTCCAATACAGTCCCGTCATGTAAAATATGATGGAGCAGAAGATGAATAAGGAATAAAAGCATCACATCAAATGTGTGATGATCCATGACTTGTGAAGTGTAAATGCACAGCATTTGCCAAAACAAGACATTTATCTCAAATCACCAGGTTTTGATATTCTGCAAATTGGCATTCAGTGCAATAAGCACTTCACATAAGCACATTGTTCCCTTAGATTTAAAGCTGGAGTAATCAGTATTTATACATTAACAACTGATCAAATGACTATGTGAAAGCGGTTGCTCATGGTCGAGAATTATCACCTGACTCTGCAGTTTCCCTCAGCTTTACGAGGCATTTTGGCCTCTTTCAGCTCCTTTGGTTTTATGGCCTGCAACCATACTGTTTTGGTTCTGTCTTATTGTCATCATCATCGCCATCATCATCATCATCAGCAGCAGCAGCAGCAGCAGCAGCAGCCAGCTGTTTTCAGTGAAAAAGTTCTAAAAAAAACCAAAACACTGTACACTCCCTGCTCAGCCCCAAACAGAAGACAGACAAAGTTAGTGGCTAGCTAAAAATAGTGGAGCATTTAGCAGCTAAATAGCCAGATATTTCTCTCAGGAGAATGTGGAGACCAAAAACAGCTAAAAGACTTAATAGAGTTAATATTGGACTTACATTGGCAAAGAGGCCAGAGACACCACTCCAAATGAATGAATGTTGCTCCGAATCTGCTGGATGTGTAAATAGGCAACTATTTGCCAACACATTCAAGTTAAAAAAGAATTAATGCTGCTCTTTTTAGTATTTTTCACTATTCAGCTAT
>NTHP01000140.1:389864-403434 GCA_003416845.1 Oplegnathus fasciatus | reverse complement strand
CAGGGTCAGAGTGCGCGCAGGTAGTCAGATGCGTAGCTGGACAGGCAGGTAGCCCGTCCAATCATTTAATTTGGACCGAGTGAAATGATTGGACGGGCTTATTACAGTCCTATGACAGCCACAGACACCGGACTTTTTTCCTTTTTTGGTCAGAGCACTTGAATTATTGAATTATTGATTGCTCTCTGGATGTAAAGAGAATTTCAACAAATATAACAAAAAATGCTTCTAAAAGACATTACCTACCCAAGCTTTAATATCTTTATAATTCTCAAGACACTTACGGTTGGTTTTCAGCACTGTCTGACCTTAAAACTTGTCACAGTTCATGCAAGTTTTTTTTAGGCCTTTTAAAACCATTGCTTTGCCACATCAGATTAACATCAGATTTGCTTTGGGCAAAATGAGTCTGTCACTAATCAATCAATCTGAACTGATTGTCATTCAATCAGTTCCACCCTTTAAATAAACTGCTTTAGATACACAATGTAACGGGAAGTAAGCCTGCACACTAAAAAAGACATGATCATGGGTTTAAAGAAATTTATGCTAAGCTAATTCCTGTCAAACTATTCCTTTTAATTTGAACCAAAGAATTTCTGCCATGCCAATACAAATCAATTTACAGTATCTACTTGTACTAAGCCTGTACACAATATCACCAGGCACTATCATTATACTGTATACTTAGAGGTATGAGTATTGTCGTAGTTTTAATAGTTTTAGTTCTGTTTCTTGTTAAGATTTTAGTTATTTATGTTCTTATTACTTTATTCCATATCCACCCCTTTGAGTGTACTTACTTCATTTTGTGCTTTTTGTAATTTATTTGGCTGCTAGAACAGTGCAGTTTCCCATTGGGATTAATAAAGTACTCTAATCTATCTAGGAATTAAGTATTTCTATAGTCACAGATTAACGGCACAGTAGTATCTAAAAGAAGTGGTGGTGGAGTACATCGGTTGGGTCCACTGCTCCTTATCTAATAAAGCAATTGTCTGTCTGGGGCAAGACTGAAAGGGGGAGGGAAGGCACAGAAGGAGAGAGAATATTGATGGCCAAGTTTCCACCTCTGGCTTGAGCTGGGAAACAGACAGAAGAGTGATTGCCAAACACTACACTAAAGCCACTTCCACTTTATCCCCTTGATGGAAGCCTGTGACATAACTTTACAAATTCACTGCGAAAGGATCCAGCATCACCAATAACATTCAGTTGCTGTGCTGGAGGATCTCATCATATCTGGGAGGAGGATATGACTTTCCAGAGCTTAAAATGTGATTTTAGTAATGCAGATTTGCCCCTGCATAGTTTTGCATGTGTAGGATTTGATGTGAGAGCCAAAATGATGCAGTGATTCATATGAGCACGTGGGCGGGAGAGCCACTTAAGAGAAATCCTAATCACAAGCCTCCCCTCCGGCTTGCTGCAGGGGGTTTGAGGGGGATTTAAAATCACAACCACTTAGGAGTTACTGTTAATTAACTTTACAACTAACCTGCTTGGCTTAGTTAAACACATGCAAACACCCGAACCCCACACTTAGCCCACATGAAAACTCCACAAAACCAAAGGATCACAATTTTAGCCATAATTTCACAAATGCCCCATTATTTTTTACAATGGAAGCAGGAACACACACAGTGAGCAGAAGCATGTAGCAGCCCAGGCAGGAGCTAAAGGCTCTGTTTGCTCGGTGAGAAACCACAAAAGAACGGAATTACTGAGTTGCTTAAAACGGATGTTACCATTACTGAATTAAAAATCTAACTTTATTTTCATATTTGATCTTTCAAAATCAAAAGAGTTAATATGTTGATGTGTATGTGTTTTTTGTTCCCCACTGCACAATGTCATAATCAAAGCATATCTAAAGACAATCACTGGTACACGCATATGTTATTCCCCTGTAACAGGCTTTCATATTGGAATGCCTGATAATTGTGGTTACTGATATTAAGCCATCACAAAGTACAAGTGAGATCGATGGTAGGAGCAGAACTTATTTGACTTCTACGTAATAAACCAAACATTAAGGGATACAGCGCAGAAGCAGCTGTCTGAACAATGAGGGACAATGAAACTGCCTGGCACAGGGAAAGTCCTCTCAATAAATAGAGCCAAATTAAACACTTTTCAAGACCAACTCTTCAGAAGACAAACATTAAGGCCTCCCTATCATTACCTGATTGCAGTCTATCTGTTCTGACCTTGAGTTCTTAATGACATCCTCTTTTTGCTCAGGTTGGAGAGTCTAAAAGGTCAAACATGTCCAAGTATGGGCTTAATAATAAGCCTGTCTGAGGGATCTTTAAGCACTGGTCCTGTCTCATCTGGCCAAGGGCAATGGCTGAGATTATTTCCATCAATTTAGTGGGCCAAGCTAGGTGAGCTTCACACCACAATAAAATGACATGTAGATGTGTTTCCAGTTAAAAAATGGAAAATTGGGACCTAATACAGAGCATCATTTAAAGTGGAAACCGATTACATATCAGCAGTTTTACTTGATTCATATGGAATCAGATGGGTCTCGATATTAATGAATGTGCACATTAATATTGAGACCCATCTGATTCCATACATTAAGGGGTGAAGGGGAATATTTGATCAAAGATGGAGTTTCTCTTTACACCTGCAGGTACATAGTGAGGCCTCCACTAAATACTATACACTGTAATGTTGCTAAGGAACTAATAGGATATCTATAATACAATGATATTAATTGTGAAGTAGGTATATATACACTGAACGCTGAGATATGGGAGTTGGACAGAAAAGCTGAAAAAGTAACTTTTTTCATTTGTTGTCACTTGTCAAGGAGTCCTACAGCATCTCATTGTTCTGTCACTACCTGCCATTCCCTGTCAATTCTGGCTTTATTTGATATCTGAAAGCAGACAGTGACGAGAAACATGGGGGAAGAGAGTAGGACAGGGGACATTGCGGTTATACTGTTTCTTAGACCACCGGTCCACCTAGATGTCCAAACAATTTGTATTCAAACTGTAATGATGACACCACGGATCATATCATGTGTAAATACACTGGCAGAAAATTCAGGCTGTGCTGCCAAAACTGGTTCAACTTCCAGAAACTTTTAGCCTAAGGTACAGTATATTTAAGGTTGTGATCTTGCAGAGGCATGTGGTGTATTTTCATGCTCATTAAAACATTTGACTGTAGACCCCTTTTTCCCTGTGCAGAGGCAAGCGTATTGTGTGGCTAGAAATGCCTCACCTTAAAATAAAGGCATTCACTCAGAAAAAGTATATAGCATTTATTGGTGTTTACCTGCCCTCTGAGTGGTAGAGATGACCTAAACCATCACAATATAATACAGACCTCCTGGTTTTCTCAGCTTTTGTCCCCGCCCTCCTCTCTTACTGTTTAACCTTGTTGTGCAGCTTTTGAGAGTGAGGCATGTTATTGGAAAAATAAGGTAACAGTCCTGAAAGTTTTGTCTAAAATGTCTATCCCTGGACGGTTTACAAGAAATACCTACAATGTGTTAAAAATTGTTATCAAACCCTGCTTCTTGCCTCCTAATTCCAGTAATTTTGTATAGGTCACGCTGTCATACACTGTATATTTCAAATTGAATGTAGAAGTCCTCCTGGGATGCTAGATAAACACAAACACTAGGACCACAATAACTGCAGATATTATACAGTATTGATTTTCATATTGCAATTTTTTGCCCTATAAGTAGGCCTCATTTGAATTACCCACTTCGGTCAGGCAGAAATCTGACAATGAGTCAGAGCAAACAAGCCCAAGGTTTATGGGAAAAAAAAGGCCTTAGCATCTCTTTGCATACTAATGGAAATGTTATTTCACAGTTCTTGTGGTACCTGGTTGTAGAGCAAAAAGAACCCCTGTGAAAACAACTTCCAAGAGGCCCACCATCTGGTGAGACAGATACAGCGTGTCAGGATTTTCAAAGAGGTGCTGTAGAAAATGCTATGAGACAGGAGTGATTCATTTCAGTCTCACACTTCCCAGAATTTCCCTATTTAGATATTATTTTAACCTCTCGGCTCCACCACCACAACAGTGTGTCAGCCTATTGATGATCCCAGTGTGGGCTTGCCTTATTTTAGAACACTGTGTACATACCAATGAACTTGTCCACCATATCTGCTTTGCGTAGGAGTGTGTACACCGAGCGGGGAAAAAGCGGCACAAAAAGCATGCACCATGAGGATCCATTACACCATTTATGATAAGACTATGTGCCTCTCTGAATGGATTTCAGCTGACAGTTGCTGATAGGGAGACACAGGAGTGCAAGCATATTGTGGGAGGAAATCAGACACACTGAAACCTTTAGCCAATCAGCCTTAATACAGCAACAAGCACCACAGCTATTCCCATGAGAGCAAATAGGCCTCTGTCAATCTCTAATATTGAGCTAGATGAACACACAAAAGGTGAGTGCCTCAGCCTTTTTTTCCCCCCGCGCTGTCTGGGACACTCAAGCAAAAAAAAATTATGGATGGTGCCAGCTGGTGTCCACCTTCCCAGAGGGCATTACCAATGCATGGCCTTCCGAATAGCCGCAGGATAGCCTAAAGGATATAAATGTCCCACTTTGAGACAGTTCAAGTAGAAAGTAACTTACAAAAATGGCTGGTGCCATTTTTGTAAGTCACGTTAAATATCCTTGTGAATGAATTGCTGGATCAGCTTTATCAATTTTTTTTCCACTTTCAGAGAGGGATTCCTCAAGAGAGTGTCAAGGAGACAGACGAGAGCTTTCGCTTTGTATGTGAGTCCCTCGTACCCATCACACTACTCTGTAAATCCTTTATTGTACATCTCTGAAATAATCCAAGAATGTTCTACTGCATAGTCATTAAAAATCTCATGAGTTTCAGCAGTCATACATGTGTATCAGCAATGGTTCTAAAAGAAAATTGATAACCTAGTATTTTTCACAGGTCTTTCACTCACCAGTGTTTGTCAATCACAGTAGAAGTGGAAAATTGCACTGTGCTGTTTGGACAAAACTGGAGGTGTCTCTTCTGAAACAATCCTGTCAGGGCGCAGATGGATGGTGTACCAGAATCAACCAGCACTTGGTTTTGGATTAATGACAAAATTGTTGGAAAAGAAGTCCCACCACCAAGCTATTTCATGTCTACTATATCTACTACATCACATGCAGCAGCAGCAAAGATGGGAGATGACATGTGAATCTGAACCAACAATTGTGAATGTATGGTTCACAAAATGTCATGATTAATCCGTCTAATAGCTGCATTTACAATAAAACTTGATAAAAACATTGTAAGAGTCGATGAAACAGATCTGACACTGTTTTTTTAGGAAATTAGCAAGACTGTAAAAAAATGAAAGAACTTCCACATACTACAATAAGCCATCCTGCCGTGGATAATGAAGATAATAAAGCTGTCTCATCTCAGTGCAGACCCACACTACTGAACATGAATTATACAAACACAGTTCAGTTGGTTGACCTTGGAACTAAGAAGATGGTGCATGGACTAAGACTGCGACAGCTGATGTCTATAATGCAAATTGACCCTGATTTTGCACAAGAATCTTTATGTCTGAAATACTGTTTAGAACTTATTTCAGCTCTTACAGCTCCAAGTTTGAACTTTAAATGAGAGGCTTCTTTAGAATCTTACTAAACATGGTGTAGCATTAGTACTGTATGCAAGACAGACTGTCATCGCCAAACACAGATGATTTTGGTACCAATAGGGCGCCCAATGGGCCAAAACAGGCAATGGTTTGCTGCTGGTTGCAGTTAATGTATGTTTTTGGTTGTGTGTCCCCTCTCTTCCCCCTGATTACATTGTATGAAATAGTCTGTCCTAGCGCGCACACACACTTACAGATCTTTCACATGCATGGGGATAGACGCATTCACACACACACACACACACACACACACACACACACACACACACTTGTTTGCTTGAATATATGAACTCAGAAGAACAACTGGTACACTATGTTGCAAACAAGCATAGAATATTTCACTCATCACCATACGAGAAAGCATTGTGTACATAATTATCATAAAATTGTACCTAATTTACAAAATAAGCTAAATTGAAATTGTAGATAACTATATAACCTACTATTATCATTTTACAGTCCATTAAAACATACTTACTTGCAACTTTAATAAGATACACAGACAAAAATACTCAGTGGAAATAATACATGTAAAAACTGTCTGCCAGATATTTCAGTCAGCTACTGGCCGGCTGCGTCTTTGAAAGCAGCTTTGTGAGACTTCCTTTAGCTGCCTCCCTCTGCTCTCCCCCTCTCTCTCTCTGTGCCTCTGTCTCTGTCTCTGCTCCTTAGAGGTAGCTAGCACTGTAAACAATGTGCAGCACTCAATATGGAGCTTCATTTGTAAAGCTACATTTACCTTCGCAAACAGTCAACAACTTGCCTATTACAGTGTTAAGTAGCCACGAGCATGATATATCTATTAGGCAATGATAACAAAAAAAGTGATAAATAGTTTCAATAGTGTGGCCATGAATACTTTCAAAGAAATTATAGAAGCACAGACAATTGACCCAAATCTTCACACACATTACGAGGGTTCAAGGCAAATGATTACAACACACTGACTACAAAGTCAAACACAAATATGGTCTTTATATGGCGTGATTAAAGCTAATTAACTGATTGATAAAAGGTGTAAAGATGTGGTCTGCAATTCAGCGAATATCTCCTCACAGTCCGCTAGGTGTTCATTTTGTGAGTGCGCTGGAAAAACAATCTGTAAATGCCAAGCCACACAACTTGTGTTCGTGCACAGGACAACAGTTTGGACAACAGCGAGTTTGACCGTGGGATCATTTGTGTTTATTGTGAATATTCGCCTCTCCACCTGTCTCCGGTGAGTGGCAGTTTCATAATTGGTGTGTCAAAATCAATAAATATTCACTGTATTAAGCAACTGACACGTCGGCTGAATTAATATGGCTTACTAAAGCGGTATGATCCCAAAATAAACCTAATTGCAATAAACAGATCAAAAGGATGCTGAAATAACTCCATCATGATGCTGACTTGAAAAAAGTCTGAATTCATGCTTTGTCAGGTCTGTCTGCAAGATGACAAGCAAACAACCTTTAAAATGCTTGTTTTCTGAATGGAGTTCTGATCAATCAGGGCAAAACGTCATCTAAATTAAGTATAAAAATGGCAGCGACGTTACTGTTTATACACATTGTTTATACACATAGATATCTACGAAATAACTACATCATGATGCTGATTTATAAAAAGTCTGAATTGATGCTGTCTGTTCGCAAGACCACAAGCAAACAACTTTTAAAATGCTTGTTTTCTGAATGAAGTTCGGATCGATCAGGACTCTCCAGACTCAACCTTTAAGGACAAAGTCGTACAGCATAACCTTTGTTCCAATCAAACATGCATACCAACCCTAACTTCTAAGCAAATTCTATTTATTATGATGAAAGGTGTAGAGGAAAGTGCCGTGTTTCTTCTCAACTCAGCCACTGAAAAAAGATGAACGCAGATACTAAAAACAATAACATCATCACTCAATAAACAGGAGCTTGACCTTGGAGCTTGGCCTTGGAACAATCATACAGTAATTGTAAGAAAAACAGCAGCAGCAAGTGGCAACAACAAAAATCATATTAATAATTCCATTAAGAAGATCACTGTGTATTTATTCAAATGTTGAAACGATTCATTCTGATGAGGGGTTAATTGTTAAAGGAATAGTTCAACATTCTGGGTAATTTGCTTATACGCTTTCTTGCCGAGAGTTAGATGAGAAGATTGGTACCACACTCAAGTCGGTATGGTAAAATATGAAGCTATAGCTATGAGTCGGGTAGCTTAGCTTAGCATAAAGAATGGAAACGGCGACATGACCAGCCTGGGTCTGTCCAAAGGTAACAAAATCCATGTACCAGCACCTCTAAAGCTCACTAATTAACAGGTTACATCTCAGTGGTGGCCTATCAATCTTTTCATCTAACCTTTGCCAAGAAAGCAAATACGCATATTTCACAATAATTGGAACTATTCATATATATATATATATATATACACATATATATATACACACATATATATACACACATATATATATATACATTGTGTTGGACATCACTCTCTGACATCCTAACAAAAGGTAGAAAGAAATAAAAAGAAAGAAAACTCCACAAGGTCAGATGTGAAGATTCTATTGCTTATGTCATTGCTGGTGGCAGTATTTCACCTACAGACATACTCACTCAACTATCTCAGCATTAAACTGTATATATTCATGCTGCTCCAAACCTCTCCTGCTCTCATTGTTTGCTGGTAAAAACTTAATTAAGTTGTTAAGAAATGGAGAAGAGATTAGAGATTTGGGAAAAAGAGAGTATCTAGATCACACTGGGTATGTGAGCGCATAGTGTGTAATTAATATACTCCAAAACAAAGAGATAAAAGAGAAGGCAGGCTGCAAGCAAGAGTCTCTTATTGGTCTTTTGCTGCCTCCTGACAGATGGCTTCAGGTAAGCCAGAGGAGTAGGTGGAGCAGTTGGAGGCCAAGATTTGAGGCTGGATTTTAGATTGCATCTGCTAAGTGGCCAAATAAGCCAAGTCAACCATTTAGAGGAGACGACACAGCTCTCAGTTCTTGGGTGTTTCTTGAGGAATTGCATGTCCTTCATGTGTCTTTGAGAGAAGGAGTCAGTTTTGTTGAGAATATCTCTATTTAATATCTGTATGCAAAAGAAAATCTGCAAAAAACTAATCCTTTAAAGCAAGTGCACAGGTTGTTTTTTCAGTTTTGAGTCCGTCACGCGAAGCAGGTATGAAATATTACAAGCATGTTGTGATTATACCAAAAAACAAAAACACTGTGAAGAGAAAAAAAAGGGAAGAATTCATTGTGAAGCTGAGCTGGTCGGCGGGTCAGTAAAAGCACACTGATGTAAGTCTGCCTGCTCTTAACAATTTTCACTGCAAAGCGCTCTTATTTTCAGAAATTGGATGTGTTTCGCTTGTTTTGTTTTTTTAACAACAGACTTGAAACCTGTCTGATAGTTGAATGCACATAGCACAATATGTAACACAGAGGAACAGGTTATGGGTCAACAACAACTTGCGTATTGTTTCTTCAGTTCCCAAACTATAATAAATGCATGTTTCTTCTGAAACTGAGACAGTAATATTTATTCAGTATGTGACATACAGTGACATAATAAATATGCTTTGCCACTTTTATTTTTGACTTGAGAAGTTTTATGGTCTAGTGTTAAAAGTCATAAAATGAAAGCAAATACATACACAATTGCAAATTTCATGAAAGCATATATGGTGTTGAATGTTACATCTTTGTGAACTAAGTGGCACTTTGTCAGCCTCCCGAGGCAACTAATGTGATGAAATTACTGCTTTTCTGAAGTGGTGACACACATTGACACAAGTAAATTCACCAGTGAGGAACACAAGCTACAACAAGATGGCTTGCATGTACGTATGTCCATCTGCATTAAAACACATCACATCTCCTCTCCAGAACACCACGCTTTATTCACCAAATGTGCACGGCTACCTTGCCTTCATCAGGTTGAGGTCTGTATATATGGTCTCCAACTTGTAGCAGAATGTTGCTATGAGGATCCTGTTGGGACCTCACCACGTGGGTGAACAAAGGAGAGGCCTACATGTAAAGACAAAAGCCTGAAACAATGAAACGGCGCCAAATCCCATCAGGCCTTGCACTTCACACCTTGGTGTGAAGTTTGGTTTAAATTCAAACACTGGTGTTTCATTGGATGAAACTCACGGGAACCCCAGGGAGTCCCCGTGACGCGGCCATGACGTCACCAGGAATATAATAACCGGCCCGCACCTCTGCACGGNNAAAGCACACCTAAATCGCTACCTGGAGCGATCTCAAGTAAGAGGCTACTGTCTGGGCAGAGATAGGTTAATTCAGTGTGTTGTTATAAATTGTAACATAAGCTTTAAGTAACGGACCGACGGGTCCTTTTATGCCATGTTTAGAGACACTGTTGTATTTGTTTTGCTGTTTATTTGTTTCGGTGTGACACGCATTACACTGACTGTGTTGACCCACGCCGCTGGGCCTTTAATGTGTTAGCTCCGCCACCGTGTGTGAAGCCAGTAAGCTGCATTTTGTCGGTTAAAAGACCAGAGACACGGCGGACGAACCCAAATTCGCCCGCCGAGTCGCTGAGTGACAAAGGGACAGTTACTGCGCTCTTCCACGGCGGTACAGACTCTTCTTGCACCTCGAGTGTCTTTCCTTTCCTCTCTCCCTCTCTTTCCTTTACTAACACACACACGCAACTGGGTACAGACCACCTAGTGACATACTCGCTTTCCCTCATCTTACTACTAGAGACATATCGGGCCACATCTCCATTGTGTGCCCCATGGTCTAGTTCAAGCGTCGCGGTCTCGCCGCCATCTTGAAACCCCGCGTGGCGTACCCACTCACGGGACTACGCCCGCCCTCTCTCTCTCTTCTTTCTCCTCCCCTCACCTTTCTTACCTACACGCCACACACACACATTCATACATTCTCTCTCACTCACTCACACACTCACACACTCACACACACGGTTACATACACCACGTGTTTGTTATTGCTTTGGTTTTGTTAGTGTGCTACTTATAGTTNNGAGTAGTAGTCTGTGATTATTTGTGCATAAATACTGTGATAGTGGCTGATTGTGATGGTCAGTGCTCGGATTCAACCCTTCTATGTCCATTCTTTAATGTAAAATAGTACTTAAATATTGACGTTTAAGGTGGACATTCCTTCATTTGAGACTAAGTTCACGTTTTGGTTATTGGTCCCTGGTTCCAGGGTGGTGCCCCGTTATAGTTATTAATTTTGTTAATAATTTTATCAATATTAATAATTTCTTTGATATTAATAATTATTTATTTATTAATAACCAAACCTGCTCCTTCACGTTCCCAACAATCCTATAAGTCTATTAACTTGTGGCTGGTTGTATGTAATATGTCATGGTTCACTCCACTCTGTTGTATATACCTCAGTATTGCAACCTGATACGACTTCATGCTGTGGCCTTGAATCTCTAATGACCAAAATCCATTTGAAGTCATGCTAACAAAAGCTATCTTGCAGGTACTTAAGTCTGTGCTATTATCCTGCCCTGCAGATAAATTAAGAATAATTTTCCTACTTCCTCCTTTCAAACTGCGACACTGTAGATGTGAAATTAAAATGGATTTTTCATGTTCCAGTGCTGTGTGATTCTGTTGTAACTTAATGCGTAATATCAAATCTAAAATCAAATATAAGGTCATATGTCTGTCAATGGTTAAAAAATGTACCAAAATGTAATAATAATAATAATAATAATAAATTTTATTTATAGAGCGCTTTTCATGGTACTCAGACACTTTACAGTTAAAATGGTCAAAGAAGGAAACACATTAAAAGCATAACTAAACCTTAAGCTAAGAATAAACAAAAAGCACACAACATTAATCAATGTACCAAAAATTACTTCATCTTCAAACATATGTATTTATTTAAGATAGGGCTGTGCCACATCATATCATTCACGATAATACAAGTATAAATTTGTACACGAAAAAAAGTGGTGTCATGTCATGATATCAACGATATAGCAACGTGATGACGTGTTGACGCATTTGCATACCCTAGCTCGCAGCCTACAGCCTTCTCTCACCGCAAGAACAAACATGGCTGAAAGCCAGAGCAGCGCGTCAGCCTCTGTCGTGGCGACACAGCCAGTTAACAACAGTGATTGGTCCGCTTGGTAGCAAGGTAACCCCCGTCGCTCCACCCAGCAGTTGGGAAAAGAAGAAACGGGAAACTTGCTGCTGCATTTATTTCTGCGCAAATTGTATCCTCCACTGTACATTCACTATTGCATATTAGTCACAGTCATCAATATGACAGTATTGCATTGGCAAAGAAGGACTGAAAAACTGTCAAAGCAAGCATCACTTCATTGAAATCTGTAATGGAAAACAATTTCAAGTGTTATATAAAAATAGCAACATTGCACAAATAACGTGGGAGGAGGAAACACAATGCAAAAAAGAAACTTCAAACACTCTATATGCCTTCCCCTCTGTCTAATACATTCCTCGCCCTCCCTGGAGCTACTTTTATGTTTACATTTTGACTTATGTTGTCACTTTGCAGTTTGGACTAATAAATGCTTTTGCAATCACCAATAAAACATTGTTCAGTATTTTTTTTTCATATCGCCTTGAATATCGTTACGGCAAATTACCCTGAAATATCGTGATATTATGTTAAGGCTATATCGCCCACCCCTAATTTAGACATTGTTTTCACACTCATCTGCTATGGAGGGAAAGCTTCTCTGTGCTGACCTCAAATTTTAGTTTCACACTTGCACGTACGAGCAGGATTTTGTAACATCGCAACTAATTTGGAAGCCAATCGTGGTCCAGTATGTAACTTACACAAGTGTGATGTAAAAACTTCCTCTAGTGCACATACACTGAGAATGGACTTAAAGTTTTAATCTCGAAGATTTTCATTTCGTTGTCTTTCACAGCACCTAAGGCAATTATCGTAATTGCAGGTATGTTTTTGGACCTCACTTAAGTTTCAGTTTCAAGTTTCATCGTCTGTAGTCGACCTTTTCTTTGTTTGTTCGGTCATAGTAACCGTTTACTCACAACACTAGCAAAGACGGGAAAAAACAGCACACCGCTTCACACACATGTGAGTTGAAGAGTGAGTCTGATGCGTTAAAAGCCTTGTTAAAAGCTTAACTGTGCGCTGCTTGTGATTTTTCCAGGAAAGTCACCACTGACACCTGGGTCGTAATACTGCAAATGCTGCAGGCTTTCATCAGTGGGTCATAGGCTCAATCACCATTGTGTTGCATCTTTCGGCGATAGAGACTCAACAGACATTTATTTAAATGAAAATCTTTGAGATTATATCTTAACGTAGGAGACATCTCAAAATATTGCATATTCATATTTCTGGAATTAAATGAGGGAGAAGGCATAAATGCAATTCTTTTTAATAATAAGTAAGTAATTGAACTTTTTGTGAAAAGAAATATTAGACACAAATGTTTGTTCCAAGCATTTGAGTATTTTTATTAAACATTTCTGGAAGGGATCTTGAAGTGAACCATCTGTGAGCTACAAACACTCAATTTGCCCTCAAGTTCATTTTTAATATCACATGCTCAGTTTATTAGTACATACCTACATTACTGCATGTTATACCTACATTACTGCATGTTACATGTTTGCATTGTACAGTCTTACGAGCACTGTACTCAGGTTGATGCTTCAAATACTCGGGGGGTGGGTTAGGTTTGCAGTTAGGAAAACGGCAGGGTACAAAGTTTTGTGTCAACCTGTGTTGTTCTGTGTACAGCAGGAAAAAAAGTCTGATCTTTCGACTGATGACATGATGTTCGAGCGAGTGTGGTGAGTTTGCTGCAATGGTTCAGAAATTTGCATCAGATTAGAATAATAACTGGGGCATACTAAGAATGCCTTAGGGTTTTTTTTT
>NTHP01000140.1:323339-383910 GCA_003416845.1 Oplegnathus fasciatus | reverse complement strand
GGGGGGGGGGCTGGAGGTTGTACTCGTTCAAATTTTCAGGCAAAGTCCACTCTTTCCTCAGTCCTATAGACTGCAGCTTTAAAGAAGATATCAGAAGTGGAGAAAGAAATTGTAAATTAATGCTATTATGTGTGTGTGTGTGTGTGTGTGTGTGTGTGTGTGTGTGTGTGTGTGTGTGTGCACCCACATACTTCATGCCACCCCTACATAAGTCAGTAACCCACTTGGGCTACCCCAGTCAAAAAAAACAGTCTGGACATGCCATTGCACTCCATGCAGGAAAACACAAAAAAAGGAAACAAAAGACTAATTAGAGTCAGACGGCAAGAGAGAAAGCTGCTTTTGTTCATCACAGGGAGCATGTTGGAGATATCATTACTTATACTGTACCCCTTTTGTTTCTTCTTAGATAAACTGTTGTTTCAACCTTACATATTATCCTCTGGCCACTCAGTCTGGCTGTCTTCGGATGCATCTTCCTTCTTCTCAATTTTAGGGATCCTGAAATAGGCCATCAAAATACCATTTTCTGCATGAGAACTCAAGTTTTCATGTGCAGCTCCAAAACATTCAAACTCCCACAGTGCAAACATCAGCTGGGGCTTCAATCATAAACACAACTGAAGTGGCTCCAGTGTCCAGCGGCCACCACTACAACACTGATTCTGGGCTTTTCCCAACTGCTCCAATATGTGTGTGCTCTGATGAGTGAATTCTGGCCATGCTGAAACGGGCAACAACACTCAGTGTTCAAGCCTCCCTGACAAAATCCAAGTAAAGGTTTAGAAATGCCCTCTATGACATGCATTGAAAAGTACTTTGATCCCAGTTGTATTGTCAGAAAAATGGAAGATAAACAGTCTTTTACTCTGATTCCTCTGTGACTCCTTGTCTTGGCTCTTATGTCATTTCTTTCCACTGCATTCTGTACTCTGCATGGCAAGTGTCTTTATAGCTTTCGGCTACAGGTCACGTTTTTGTGTCTTTGATATCAGGTCACTATCCTTGATGCACATAAACCAGGAGTAAAAAAAGTAAATAAAAATAATAATGTGTTCCAAAGGTGTATCACATCTGAGTCAAAAATTACCAAAATACTTCACATGACACATATTGTAACACAAACACACGGTCCCAGTGCAACCTTCAGTCAATGTACTGTATATATAAAAAGACACAAAAGAACCTCTTGAAAATAAGAGTCGCTGGAATAAAACTGTTTCCATGAACCCATGAACAGAATATGTTGGCAAAAATATTCTAAGGCTATACTTGAGTAAATGAAATTTGGCTTTGGTACTATACATGCTTTGCATGTACCACAATTTAGGACAGAATTATATAAAATGGTACAAATGTTTAAAGTTGACAATAACTCAGTTTCTTATTTGATTCCTTTTACTGGTCACAGCATAAGTCTGTTGTCTTCTCCTGTAAAATGGCATGTTCCTTTATCATTTTGATTACATTTGCTGTTTTAAGCCATACCAAAAAAACATAATTTGTAATAACAGAATAACACAAACATAATAACAGATGTTATGTTAGATTATGCAAATAAGATGCAGTAAGTGGCAATAAAATCCATAACTTGCGGCAGCACATACTGTAACTGCTTCATAAATAATGTTCCTAACAAACAAGAATATCCTGTGAAATGCCTGGCAACTTGGATTTTCCCTTTCAGATTTCCTCTTTACTTTAGCTTCTCTCCACTCTTCAGAAATGTTGTTACTTTGTGTCAAGAGTCAAAAAACATTTGAAGAGTCTGAGTGCTTCATGCAACTCCTCTAAACAGCCTTTGACATTCCCTTACCCCAAAGGACACATATATAAATACATATACACACACAGACTGTGTATATATATATATATACATATTAGTGGCCACCAAGTCACATGACCCCTTCACTGGAACGTGGCAATAAGCTTAGCCTTTACTTTTGTGCAACTATATTGCTGCTGTGTGATGACAGTGCATTATTTGATATCCCGGAAGTGAAAATGAAGCCATTTGCAAACTAAGGACTTTATTCAGCACATTTCCATCACCTACAGAATGAAAAACAAACAAAAAACTGATTGGGATTGCATTTCCTGGCCATGGCAGATTTTCCCAGCAATGTTTATCTCCATTTCAAATATCAACATTTCAGAAGTTTCCTCTGGAAAACTTGTCTACTGAATCGTCAATGACATACACAATGCAGCCTCAGTACTAAAAGCCTTCAGTGGAATTCCAGTACTGCAAATTGATTGTTGACCCAAACTGAGTGTGAGTAAATCAATCAAGCTCCCATTAAACTCTTACAACAAACTTTCAACAACCCAGAAATGTGAAAATACCAAACACACACACAGAAACAAAAAAGCCACACTGAATACAGAAATTGAATGCAACGCCGAAATTGCTTCCCACCACAGGAATGAAAAAGACAACTGGATAACAATTATCACCAATTTGCAATTTGCCTTTTCAGAAAACAAACATGGTCTCTTGTTGTTTCTATGCCAAAATGGCAATTTCACATCTGTGGAGTAACAATTCTAAGTTACAGACACTCATCATCACTCATAATGTGTCTAATTTCCTTAATATTTATTGTGAAGGGAAGAAGTTTAATGAAAAAAAAGTTTCATATCCAGGATCCAGGGAAATTTCTTGACTCAAACTGTGGAACAACAATAGGAAGAAACTGAAATATGTATATTATTAATAAATAAATAAATAAATTATGTTTGTTCTCATTTCTTCTTTTTTAAGTGACAGGTCAACGATACGCATACTGGAGCTCACAGCTGTATGCAACAGGTGCCAGTGTTTGGGGGGCATTCTGGGAAGTGTGGTAAATCACTATCTGGAGTAAAGGTAGATGAGGCAGGTTCAGGGAAAGTGCTTCAAAAGATACATTCCAGTGCTTCATGTTCAAATACACACATCAATACATCTTAGTATAGGAGTGTCTGAGGGTGAACTCCGCCTGGCTTTAAATAGCATCTCATAGCCAGTTTACATGATACATTTATGATGTTTTGATTTCACGCCACTGTACACAGGTGGCGATATCTGCCTACACTACCCGTACATTCTGCTCTGAGGCTTTATGTGGACTGTGCACCGGGAGACGGACAAAGACATTTTTATAGCTACAGCTCTGCCTCTTTTGCCTTGAGATCCCTACTGAGTAGCTGTAGCCCTGCGATAAGAAGAGAGCACACTCTACCCATCAACAATGATCTCAATGTCTTTAACAAAAGGCTGCATACAACGAGCACATCATGGCTCCCGTACCACCACCCCTATCCATCTCTGCTCTCTCAGCTGGTCATCCAATAACAGCTGTTGCTCCAAATTTCGATCTAACCGGCTATAATTCTCGTCTTTGGCTGACACGGGCCGATGGAGGAAGGACAAGAGCACAATACACAGGCCTGCGAGGGTCTCGGCCAAAAAAACCACAAGAGTTTGTGCTGCAACCTGGCAACACAGCCAGCACTGTCTTCTCCCAGCCACATACAGAGAAAGAGGAGGGAGGCAGCCCACTTAGACAATGAGGCCGCCTCATTACCAGTGTTTATCTTAAGCTGGATTAATAGTCCAGAAAGAAACGCTCATCTTTTCTTTGTTAGAGAAAGAACATGTGCTGCTTCTTTTGGGGCAGTTTGATACTGGGATGTTATGTTCAGTTTTTGATTTTTTTTTTTTCTCTTTTCTTTTTTTTTTGCAACTTCTGTCCCTTCACGCAGAAAAACGCCCACTAATGTCAGCATTTGATTGTTTCCCACCTACCCTTCACATATTCGTTCAGTTCTTGTGGAAAATGATCAACTGTTGGGCATCAGATCCTTCCTGGATTGAGGAAACATTCTGAAACCTACTTGCATATTCAATGCACTGACAGAAACAATATGACCAGCTGAAGAAAAGCAGGAGGTGCTCTTTGTTTGAGTTGCAAGAATCTCACTCCCTCACCTTACAGAAAACATGAAAAGATCTGTACGGCTTATTCCAGGCACACATTCTTTGTACTACTGCTTTTTTTCATGTGTGACTCTGGTGTCAAGCGTGAATCAATTCTGTCATGGTGAATGCATACAACTGTCTGTGCCAAACATATTAGATTGTGGAAAATAATGCAAGTCCGCATTCAGTGGGGGGCACTGTGAAGCTGACCTTGACATATTCACACATATTTTCCCATTGCACATGAGAAAGCCAAAGGACAGCATGACACAAGAAAAAAAGCCAAATACATCAACGGGAAACTGAACTGATCTTCATTTTGGACAAAGCCTCCCACCCTCTCTCCAGCGAGCTGACGCAGCCCCACAGCAATTTTAGCCTGCGGCTCATCCCCTCGAGGTGCACCGAGAAGCGCTTCAAGCACTTATTCGTGTCGACTGCCATCCAGATGTACAGCGCTTCCTGCCACAGCGGCTCCAGCCTCAGCCAACCACCTAGTAGATCGCCTGCCCTGCTCTCTACATCCACCCCACCAGACTAGTACTGACCTGCAGGGTCCTCTGCATATTATATGTGTATGCATATATCTGTATACGAGCCAGAATATCATTATTATCTCTCATGTCACAATGTGCACAAGCCGCTTCCATTTGTGATGATAATCAGATCAGATCATGAGAGGAGCAGACTTGGCAGCTAAACCCATATTGATACAAAGTACTTTGAACTGGGTAGTGGAAAAGTAGTCGTAATAATTACTTACAGTATGGGAAGCGTTAACTTTGTAATATGACTAGGGTTAGGTTCTGATAGCCCGTTCCATTTTGTATCAGATTCCTGGTTTGAAAATTACCTGGATCCAGAGTTTCAACGCGAAAGAATTTCTGCACAAAACTTTTGTCTCTCCTCTTTTTTATTAGCAAAGAGAAGTGTACAAAANNNNAAAAGAAACCTCCACTAGGCCACCACTAAAAACTATAATGTTTGTATGGATGCACTCATACAGTATGTACCCCGCATACCTCACCTTTAAATCTACCTATCTTTAATCACTCATTCATTATCCTCCATATGTTCTCAGGCTCTGTTTATTTGTTACTTTATCAAAAATGCTCTATATTTGCCTCGTCCTTATCTGTGCCCTATTCTGTTGCTGCAATGACCCAATTTCCCCATGGGGGCCATTTAAGTTTCACCTAATCTAATCTAACACATCTCTGATTCTGCAAGAGATCTGCAGATATGCAAATAACTTCAGCACAATTTCAGTGCTGTCTGGAGAATGGAATGGACTTGAAATGTGGGGGAAAGAGACTATTTTTTCAGGTGTATTAAAAGCAAACATTTTTAATAGCACAGAAATGTGACACAAAACAAAATGTTATCACGCTGCCTGCCGGTTCCAACGGTAATTTGTGTATTTTTCAAAATGTTGTCAGGCATGCAGAGGTTTCCTTTCACCTCACACCGTTTCTTGCCTGCAAAATAATGACGATACTACTTTGCAACATAAGTAATGATATATGGTATTACCAGTGACAGTATGTGCTGAATTTCATTAAGTGGGGGTTAAAACAAGCTCTTTCTGAGCTACTAAACCACACATAGTGAGTCACTTGATTAATTCCATCTTTTTTTTTTTTTTACCACTGACACATCTCAAATACATAACTAGGTTGAAAAGTGCAAAGAGTCTGCACCCTAGATTTTATCCGTTTTATATGCTGGTACTGTGGCGCTGTGTGCCACGTAACACCAGCGTTTCAGTTTAGCTGTGTAGCTCATGGTATGCAGCGCAACCCTCAGTCAGTGCAGCTGAAGATGGTATTTGATAAGAATAAGAAAAAAAACTGCCATTTTAAATTTCTTAACATTGGTCAAAAGGTCAGCATACTTGAACCTGTGAGCTTATCTCTACTTTCGGCATGATTTCTTTAAAATATGCACCATTATTTCAGTTCTTCATGAGAAGAATCTTTGGCTGCTCAGTTCTCCTGTTTAGGAGTTTGACTTTTCACACACTGGGCAGGACTTTGGTTCTAGAGGGCAGCATTTTGTGTGGCCGAAAGACGCATCTAAAGAGCAAAGGGGCTGCTGGCCATATGAATCAGTGAGGTTTGATGAGGAAAATCGCCCCTCCTTCCTTCCTACATTCACTGATTCATTAGCTTCATTCATTTGTCTGTTCACCCATTTATTTCTTCAACTGTTCACTTCTGACGAGTCTAAGGGTCAATATCAAAGGACAAGGAGGATCTAACAGCAATAACCTTCCCTTGAGTCCCAATCTGATGGTAGACTGGTGATGGAGTGTGAAGGAAAATAAAGGTAAATACACAATAGTTTGATCAGGGCTTATAATGATGCAGTTTTCACTTCCTTTAGATGTAGTTATAGATGTAGATGTAGATCTAGTTATTGGAGTGAATTTTTAATGTCAGGTGTGAGCAAGGTCAGAAAGGCTGGGCTGCTTCACTGCTCTCCCTTCCAACAGCAAAGCCCTCTTGCCTGTCCGGAGAATACATGGCTTAACTTGGATGACCTGACCACGCAGTCAATGTGGATTAAGAACTAATACTTAATCAACTTTGCGGCAAAGACCTCCGTCCGTGAGATTTACCATGCGTCAAGATGAGCAGCAACCACCACCGCGAGAAGGACAACTGCTCAATTTTAATTGCAGGTGCATTAAAATAAAGAGTCGTGTGACTCAAGGCTGTACAGCCAGCATGACGAACAGCATATTAGTTCTACTCTTTTTTTTTCCAGTTGCAAAAATGCACCCAAAGCAAAACTAATAAGCTACTGCTGAGAATTACCTTGGCAGGATTAAACTTTCAGCGAAAAGGCTGCAGCCTAATATAAGTGGTGTAAAAATACATCCAAAGCAACCACTCGGATACTTAGAGAATCAAGCCACTGGCACCAAGACAGCTCAACTGCACTTCACTAATCGCTTAATTTAAGCTGCGGCTTAGATGGCAAGCATCCTGATGTCAAATGTAGGCGCAAAGACTGTCCGTGACATGCATAAGGCACTTAAGAAACTGACAAACAGTCCCATCCAAACAGAGTCGGAGATAGCGATAACAAGTGCTCCAAGGATGACAAAACCCATCACTTACCTTGCTCCATCAGCAGGATGGTCATCCCGACCAGCATAGCCCAGTACAGAGGATTCTTCATGCTTATCGATCTGTTTGTGTGCTGTGTGATGTCGTCTGGGAAAAATAGCCTGCGAGTCTCTGAAAATCCCGAAAAGTGCTTTGCTTCAAGTCCCCGGTCCGCCTGTCTGACTGTAAAGCATCCACCAACGCGGCGCTCAACAAAGTCCCTCCTTCAACTGTGAGGTTATTGGCAGCGGTGCTGGAAGCAAGCTAGTGGCAATGAAAACGACCACTTCCTGTTTGTTTGTTCTTTCAATTAAAGGACACTTACTAGTGTTCAGATGTTCCCGTAGTCCCCGAGTAGTAGCGGCACTTTTAATTTGAAGAAAACATGTAGCCACTTCCTGTCATGACCCGGGTGTATGTATCCAGCTTGAAGCGGCCGTTAGCGGTGACTTGTGGAGGCGCTGCCGTCCGCAGTCCGCTAGTGTTTTACTAATTTAAACAAGCGTGTGTTTGTTGTGCGGCATTTATCTTATTTAAAGATATTAGGCAAAGCAAAAATATCAAGCCAAAGAGAGAGAGCAAAGACAGAGCCGTGCCTGTGTGGCTCTTCTGTAGGCTTCATTTCTTTTTTCATGGTTTCTTCACTTTCCAGCAGTGAAAAGTAGGCCTGGAGTTAATAGGCTGGACTCACTCTGACGTGCAACTAATAGGGTAAGATTTTACAACCCCAAAACATGGTTCTCAACCAGGGGGTCGGGACCCCCAGAGGGCCACAGGATACATTAATGAATAACGGGATGGGGGAAAATATTTTATTTTATTTTATGTTATATTTTCTTGATTTTTCCATGTTTCTCCTTTTTTTTCTCTTTGTCTTTTTTATTGTGAAATAGCCTAGGCTTACTGCATAGTTTTACTTCCTCTGACTTCTGAAACTATCTAATGAACAAACTGAGAAGAGAACATCACTCCTGGGTTGAGCTGCTCAACATTGCTTCACTTTAAAGGGTCACAAGCCAATAAGATTGGGTACCATTGAGTTCAGCTGTCTGCAGGTGTTTGTGCTGGTCTCAATTACTGGACTTGTTGATTCCTGATTTTAAAAACTCAACCCCCACCTTCTTTTATAGATATTCAAAATATGCAATCAAAAGTCAAATAACGGCAGCGTGTACGGGGCTGAACAGGTGACAAAAGCAAATAAAATAAAAAGTAATACAATTTAGTGTGCACCTCTGCAGCGGCCTCCTGCACTTCAAATGTACCTCTTCTGATCAAATGCCCCAGTCTCAGACTTGACTTTAAAAGCAAATAGCAGAGGAGCAATGGCAGAAACTCTGATATATTCTTCATTTAAGTCCATTTTTTGCTGAATTCCAACCAGATGTTAATAACTTGTAAAACTACTTATTTAAAGGATAGCACAGGCGAATAAAGACAGTGGATTGTTTTTCTGTTGCCACTGATGCTCATAAAATGAAAATTAAATAATTTAATCATTTAAATTCATTCCTGAATATATGAATTTTCCCTTCAGAAGGTGTCTCTGTCTGTAATATATGTAATATAGCAATAGTTTACGGAAACACACAGACACACTGTTTGAGTATTGAATTAGCAATCTGACTCTGTAAAGCCGCAATCACTGCAGTGACGGTTTTATCAAAAGTTGTTCCATTCTGCCTGTGTAAAAGGCTCCTAGTTTCCCAGTTCCTAATTGTTAATTCATTTGCTACTGATTGTGTTTATCTAGCCATTGTGTAGATATTTCCTTATCTGTTCTTTTGTATAGAACCATACACTAACCAACAAGTGGAGTGTGTTGACTGATGTGGTGACAGTATTCAATAAATATCCTAGAAAACTTTTTATTTCCTCGTCTCTGACCGGACATCTCCTCATCAGATAATGAGGACCCTTCAGTTTCCAGTGCACCCATCAGCCAGCATTCAAGCCCACCATGCCGGACAGTGGTGCATCAGTGGGATCCCATTGAGGAGAAGAGAGAATGATTGTCGCCATGAAAATCACCATCACCATCATCATGCTGTCCGACAGCTGACCAGCGACAGAGATGGCTTGTAGGAGCAAAGATGAGATGAGGAGAGCGATTATGGAACTGCGCCGTACAGCAGATCAGTTGCCTACAGTCCTTAATGCATGAGAAATGGAACAGAAGATAGTGCAACTGATAGCAAGCAAGGCTGGTGAGCAGCTGAGGGTTCCCACACCGACAGAGCAGTGGCCAGTTGCACCAGCTGGACGTAAAACAGTTGGGTGTAAGCCCTACGTGGGGCTTAGTTACGTCCAGTCTTGTGATGAATATTTACACCTGTTGCGCCATCTAAAACTATGACTAGGCACAGCTACGCCCAGCATAGACGATGCGCTTCCACACTGACACATTCTATCGCAGTGATAGCCACGCCATTCACGTTGCTGTGGTTACAAACTTACATTTACTGCCGCCAACAAACAAATTAAAAATGACTGCTGAGCCGAAGAAACGAAAATTAAATCACTCAGATTGTGAAACAAGAAAAATTATTAAAAACTCTACAGTAAGTATATGCATATTTTAGTATGCAAACAAAACAATGCCATAACTAATAAGAAAAAGCAAGACGTCTGGCTCAGTGCCAGTGACACCCTGCGGATGGCCCGACAGGTGGTGGACTTGTGGACGCTGATGTCCCCCACTGTGTTTTGAAAAGCACCGTTTGCATTAAAACGAAGTGCTGTTAACAGCCACAACGCGGGTGACAACGCTGAGTTGTGGTCCAACACAAACTGCAAGTCCGGTGACAGCTCTTCAATAAGTTCAAGTAGATCCCTCCTACAAAATCAGGACCTCTCAATCAGCTCCTCATCGTTGTATATGTCCAATGGATTGCTTCTGTCCCTAATAACTCTCTCCTGTCTAAAAGCTCACTCGTTGTAAAGTCTATATATTAGATGCCCCATCACAATGTGGATCAGTACAAGCTGTTAAAGTCGTTATAGAAACAGCCAGATTTAAGATTTATGCCCACTATTAGGTCGAACTTAGAACGCCAAGTTAAGACCGACTTAGCTTAAGACCAGGCTTACGCCCTGATGGTGCAACTCACCCCAGGAGTCAAACCTCACCCAGGTTCCAGTCCTAAAGCAACGGCTCTGCACACTACCTGGGGCTAGGATGGGGGAAGAGGAAGCTGAGAGACCTGCGATCAAGGTGCAAGGTACATCATTAGCCCCCCTAGTAAGCAGCATGTGCAGCAGCCAGCCATGAATGAACACCTGGAACCTGATGAGGTGCCACTGAGTCACATCAAATCTCCAGTTCCAGCACCCATGCGCTCATTAATTGTAAGGGGGGATTATGACCAACCCGTTAGAGCTAGTTATCAGTCCAGTCTCAAACCATCACATTTGAGGGATGTCACAGCCGAATGAAACAGAGCCTGTCTTACAGACAGGACTCAAGACCTCATCGCTAATTGAGGTCACATACAGAGGTCCTGCTCCAACCATCCCCAACTTAGTCCATCCAGACCCTAGAGAGTTTTTTTGGCTCTGAGTAGCTCTTGAAAATATCCTGCCAGCTGATGCCTCAGAGAACTTTAAATTTCAGGTCCTCACAGACCACATTAAGCTAGAAGAAACTCAGCTAAGTGCAGATTCGTACAGCAACTCTCAATACCACATTTCTGACAGCATGGATGCCCTGCACAAACAGTTCAGACAGTCACACCAATTAGCCCTGGCACGAATTGCGAAGCTCATGTATGGACCCGACATTCACACTGGTGATGTTAAAGCCTCCTGTATATTCGTTCTTTGAGTTCGCTCCTTGGTTGGTATGCTCTTACATTTGGGGAGGGAAGGCAGTTTCGAACTGCAGTGTGGGTAGCGCATATCCCTCCCTGCTGCTATTGAAGAGGAACTCAAGCAGCCTATCTTCTGTGGTGTCACTTCCCAGGTTCCAAGCTCCACTTCATCTGATGTTAGCAAATATCAAACATGGTGTGAACTCCTGGATGCTCCTGCAAGGTCTCTTCATGGGGCAGCAAGTACAGACTGCAGCCCTACAGCCCACAGCTATTGGGAAGCAGAGATGGCTGTGCTACATCAGGCTCAACAAGACAGTTTCCCCACTTAGATCATCCAGCTGAAGTCAGGCAAACAGGTAGCCACCAGCAGTCGCCTTCATCTTTTGGCTCCAGAAAAGTTCCAGACAATTGTAGTATGTTTTACACTACAACAGACAGTGAACTTGAACACCAACATGCTGTATGTCAAAGCAGCATACCATGTTCAGCCATGGACAGTTCACACACGGAATGCAGGTTTATTCCTAATGAGAAGACGATTTATTGTTGACTGAGCCACAGCCACACTATACGAGTAGAACTAGAACAAGGCACTTGAACTTTATAACACACACACAAACACACACGCAGCAACTGAAAACATTAACAGTAACTCTGCACAGGCCATGGGCAGTGCTTTACAAACAGGCTTTCATTGAAGACCGCACTCCAAAACCTCTCTCTCTCTTTCTCTTTCTCTCACTCACACACACACACACACACACACACACACAAAGCAAACGAAAACATTAATAATAACTGAATTAATTGAAGACCGCACTCCAAAACGCAACTCCGCACTGCAGAGACTTCCTCTTGCTCTCATTCGAAGCATGTCGCACCACCAGATCTGTGACAGAAACAAGAAATAACGTAATTTACTAAATGATATAATCTATTCATAAGCCCTGTAACCGGTGAGACAGGAAATTGAATGACGGAGAGCGAGCTACATAACTGATCGTCCAGCAGCACCACCACACCAAGTTTAAAACAATGAACACACAAAGCATCGGAAATTTACAGCGAACCCATACATAATATGCATGCTGAGCTATTACAAGAAGACTCTGTTCATCCCATCGTCCTTGACACCCACAACCCCACTACCCGGTTAATCATTCAGGACTTTGATGAGCGGCTGCACTATCCAGGTCTGGAGAGCGTTCGCCAAGGTGAGGCGAAAGTTCTAGATACTGAGGGGGAGAGAGGCCATTTGTCGCTACCAACGGGAATGTGCCAGTTGCAGGCAGTGGAGAGAATAAACCGTGGTCCCCCAGATGGCTGACCTTCTCCCATCTTGACTCTGATTGTTAAAGCCAACATTTTGAACCATATGTCATCACGGTCGGCAGACAGAATGAGAAGAGATGGGGCATCCTTTTCAAATGTATAACTATACAAGCAGTGCATGTGAGCTTGCTGACAAGCCTCGATGCCGACTCATTCCTGATGGCAATCAGGAGGTTCACTGCACACCTTGGGAAACCTTTTGAGATTCTCAGTGACCAAGGCACAAATTGCAAAGCGGGAGAATGGGAGCTCAAGGTGACCTTTGCAGCACTCAAGCCCCAGATTAAAGAGCAGTTCGCCAGCCAACAAATTGGCTTCAAATTCAACCCTTAAAATGCGCCACACTTTGGAGGGTGCTGGGAGAGAGAAATTAAATCCCTCAAATCAGTCTTCAATTTCAGGCTACGATCCCAAGTAGTGGCACAGGCAGTAAGTCCAGACTGTGCTGGTAGAGGTCAAAAGGATACTCAATTCAAAACCCCTTGGGCATCTCTCATCAGATGTGGCTGAACCAGATGATCCAGTGATCCCTAACTCCTTGCTCATGGGGCGGCTGGACTCCCACAAGTTGAGTATCCAGAGTCAAAGCTAATTGGAAGAAGGAGATGGCAGCATAGCCAAGTGTTGGCTTCTGGAAGCACTTTGCTTCTACCTGCCTGGACTTCAAGCTCGCTGTAAGTGGCAAAGTGAGGCTGAAGATCTGCAGGTTGGAACGGTCGTGATAATAGTTTACTCACAGTTGATGCAGGTGCTGTGGCCAGTTGGACAAGTCATAGACGTCTTTCCTGCATGTGATGGTAAGACTCGGACAGGAGACCGCAGAGACATTCGCCCAGTAACCAGTAAAGTGATAAGACTGCCCACTCTCCTCACAAAGCATCTGAAATTTACAGCGCGTACATAATATGAATATTGTAACCAAGACCAAAGTGAGCCTGCACAGCTTCAGGAAACATAATAAAAACACATTTGCCTACTTTAAGTAGACGGTAGAGCACCGAGGGTGGTCTTGCGCTCAGAGGTGGTGCGAATACACGCTAAAATGCTATTCTCAAAAAATTAAAGTTTTTTATTGATTTGTTTAGTAAACTCTTTTGCCTTGCAGTTACAGTCCCCTGGCAGTAGGGGGTGCTGCAGCCCCCACAGCACCCCTACTTCCAGTATCCCTGACTTTGGTATGTGTGCACGTACTATATCACTTAAATTATTTAAACTAAACCTTATAATTTCCAGAAAACCATAATTTTACATTATGTTATATCATTATGGTATAAAAACCTTAAATAATGTAAAAACATCAAACACCTGAGTATTGAACATTTTTAAGAAAGATTAAAAAGATTAAGAAATCGTCTCTCAGACGGGAGCCAGCTCCCATCGTTCACTTAAAGTTCGCGACCAACACATCACTTATTTTGTGTGGCTATTCAACATACCGAACTAGAGAGTCAGACTTTGTTTCACTGCCATTTAGTCCAACATCAGAGGTGACAGACTTCAATTGCTCATGTAAGCATATGATTTATATGGCCCATTCACTACATCAGTTTTTACAAAAACATCAAACTTTGTTTTTCTTTTTTTTAACAAGCAATAACTTTTGTCATTTTAGGTTTAGTCAGTGTTGATACATGTTATCAGTTATCAGTGAAAACCGCAACGCTAACGTTTTCACAGTACTGATTGTCAGTGTCCTGGTTGCATGTTAGGGCATCGTTTGGGCATAATTTAATTGACGTTGTCCAACAGGACACTCTAAGTCGCAAGTCATGCTATGCTGTGTCAGCTGACAGCTACAACACCCTTGTCACTGCATGTCACTGCATGTCACTGTCATTGCAGTCTATTTAAATGTGAGCAAGCATAGAGTCACTCCTCTACTGTTACTTCTTCTGTTGCTATCTGTAAGCTTCTATTCTGCTCTGTGTGTCTGCACTGTGGAGGCTCTTTATTTCTGACTTAATTCCCATTGGGGAGATAATTTGTAATGCTCGCTGCATGTTAGTTATCATGTTGCTAGGTATGCCATGCTCTTATTCTGTATTGCCACAGCATGGAACATCCCAAAGAAGAGCAGGATCATAAGACCAAGTTAAACTGTATTTCCATCTATTTACTCATTTATCTTGTATTTTGAGATGTATTCAAAGTGTTAAATGAATGCTGCATGAAACTTCTTTGATAAAATTATCATTTGAGTGCAAAGATATTTGATGGGTCTTCATGCCACCACATTGCCTCATGGGATATGTAGTTTTCAATAATATATACACAGAGCTGTGGCAAAAGTGCTCAAAATCATTTATTTAGGTTAGGGCTGTCAATGATTAATCAATTATTGCTGTTAATAACCACCAACAATCAAAAATGTATTTAGTGGCAACATACAAGGAATGTGCAGTGTAAACTGTCTAACAATGTACGATTGATTTGGTGTAGTACCAGGTCGTGTCTCTAGGTGGTGGCTCTGTCTGTTTAATGAGATGGAGTTACAGGTGTGTGTGCCCCGTAGGGTGTATATAAAGTATATAGGTATATACAGTATATATTATATATACATAGATGAGAAATAATCACATCTCACTGAGCTCACTGTGGCAGCCCTGAGAGCTAGCTAACTCCTCTGAATGAGTAACCAGTTGATACATGTTAGTGACTCCTGCAACATCCGATTTATTAGTGGAAGTGAAATGTTGAAAGATTGATTGGGCTGATAAAGTTGGCAACAGTATTTATGCATCCCCAGGACATCTGTTCCACCTGAGCAGGTGTTTCCAGCAGATGGACAAGATCCAGTTAACAAACAGCACTTGACTCAGCCCGATCATGTAGCTAAGGTTTGCTTATTATCCTGAATAAGACCAGTAAGGTTTAAGTCTGTTGTAGAGAGACTGGCATATGTATATCTACACTTTGTATATTTAATGTTTATTTGGTAACAGCTATTTAAAGCTACAGTCCTACTGTATTTGTTGATACAAGAAAAAAAATAGACCTACACAGCATGTTTAGTCTCATATGTCCTCTGATGAAGCCTGGAAGTTGTGCAGCATTATTTGCTACATTTAATATTTGAACTTGTCTGGTAAATCATTTAACAGCAGCACTACAATTTTAAGTGAAGGCAATACTTTGTTAATTTAATTGAAATTAGGTTAATTTATTGCTCATACACCTAATTTATGTGGATTTGGCTAGAATTTTGGGCCATGCCAGCAATTCAAAAGGTTTAGTGCCATACGCTGTTGTTACAGAAAACAGTTTGTATTGCATCATTTTTTAATGGCTAACCAACATCTGATTTTTTAGAAACTGTTTTTTGGAAAGTTTTTGAAACGTCTATGATGAATATACATTTGAAGACTGAGCTATTTGATGAGTCCCATACTGCCACATTGGCTCACGAGATAGGAAGTTTTCAACGTTCACACATCTGTGGCACAAGTGTTCAAAATTGTTATAGGAAAAAGCAACGGTCAGATTTAATTTCTGAACTAACTTGTTTTACTGACTTGATATTTTCTCTAAATATGACACTTATCGGTCTGGATCAAGACAGACAGGAGTTAGGTCTGATCAATTATCTCTGTCATTTCCTCTTTAGTAAGAACAGTGCACCTGCAGAGTTTCATAAAAGTAGTGGAGAAACTAAATTTGCTATAAATGTCAAGGCAACAAACAAACTTCAAACAGTGCAGCCCTGGCTTCACATCCTGGTACGATATTAGTTTTTAAATTGTATTCCATGTTTATGCCCAAATAAATACCAGCACTGGACAATGAATAAAAAGAGAGTAAATGGCTGATATGAATACCTATGTAGAGGCAGTACCTGTGAGGATTTAATTGCAGCACTACTTTGATGGAGTGACTGCATCAGCTTTCATCCTCTCTGTTGAATGTGATGATTATCTTTGTACAGGCATATTCCTCCCACTGTGTTTCAATTTTCTTTTGTATTCATCTTTGAAAGAAATGTTATTTAGGATAAAAGATGCAACCAGATTCTAAAAATGCACCACATTTTAACTGTGAGACAGTGAGGTTATATGATAAGGTTTCTGTGATTTCTTATGTTTCTCTCTGTATCATACTGTATGCCTGCTATAACATTATATGTAACTGCCTATGTTGTTATTCATTTGATTGTAATGTGGCACAAATGACACAGTGTTTATTTTTTGTACACAGCATTATACATCTTCTTTCCTGTTCGCTCATTGGTTAAAACTAGTAAAAAGCTTTGTAAAATCCTTTGAGACACGCTTTTATGATGCAGGTCAAAATAAATAAAGCTGATTTGATTCACTTGAAGTGTGCAGTGATGTACAGTACTTTAAAAAACATGGACAGGGAGGCACTGTACATTGGCATGTACACCATGTACCAAACCTTTCCATCAGTTCTAAAATACTGTTCACCAACCCCTCTGGGGTTTTACAGGAGCCAACTCAAATTCCACAACATCATGTTGTATAACAGCACATACACTCACTACACTCACAGAATGTCAGGAAGACTGTGGTGTCGTCAGTTTCTGCAGTGATATATAGCGGAGACGGTCACCGTGACTGGGAAGCTCATTCAAAATAAAAATTTTATTGTGTTAATAAATGTAATTTGTACCAAACTGCCACCCAATTTTCAGCAAGGGTAGTAATTAACCACAACATATCTTGGTCATGACAGTGGGTACTGCAGGAGTACAGTCTCATGATTCTACTCCTGCTACTTCTTACAGGGATTTGGAACTTTGAGGAGGACAACAGCACGGGAAGCAATTTACTTAGACATATCTTGGTAAAATGAGTGGAAAATGAGTGTTTGGAACAAACTAAGCATAGGGACTGACAGAATGAAGTGGATTATGCTGTAGGAGTGGTTTAAGGAAGGAAGTTTCTCAAGATGTTTTAATGCTGTTGTCTGCCATGACAACCTGTTGCCTTCGGAATCCATTGTATCCATTCTTATTGTTGAGAATCCAGTGACCACAGAAAATCTTGTGAAAGAGCCCACTACAGACGTTTTTCAACTACTCTTCAAGAACACAGGCTGTGAGAGTTTGATACTCAAAGTGAGAAAAAAACATTTCACAAAAGCCAAGGTAAAACATATTTTCTTCTATGGGAAAACTTTCCTCCATTGGTGTCTAGCCATGCATTTGCCCAGGATTTCAGATATCCTCTGACATTTCAGTCTCCATTAGCTCAAGTTCAAGTTCAGTTTTATCACATATAATCATAGTGAAATGTGTGACCTTTAGCTCCTTCAATTGTGCAATTAAAAATAAGTGTAAAATAGAATAAGAATAAAGAATAAAATAAGTAATAAATAATAATAATAACTATAGTAGTAATTTTGAATAATGTGTAAGTAAAAATAGTCTTAGGGCAACATTTAGGATCCTAGTGGTCTGAGGGTAAAAGCTCTTCCTGAGCCTCTCAGTCCAGGCCTGGTGTATCTGGTATCTTCTTCTTGGCCACAGCAGGGAGAAAATGAGGCAGCTGTTCATGACGGCTGTGGCGATACAGCGAAGGGACGTTGTTCTGGAAAGAAATGTTGCTGTTGAATTAACACTTAACACATATCATTGTAAAATTAAGTGATTGTTATATTTTGGCATAATTACAACAGCTTGTGTGTGTGTGTGTGTGTGTGTGTGTGTGTGTGTGTGTGTGGCCACAAAAAAAAAAAACCTTTAACGAAAAAGGAGTTAGTCCTTCATCTTGAGGCAAATATTCAAACCATTAGTCCTACTAGGAATATTATAGGAATGCTGTATTGATGCCACAAGTGAAAATCAGTGTGAATGCTTTGCAGATTGATTCTGGTTGGCATGATTTTAGGATGCATTTTTAATTATATGAAAAAACATTGACCTTAATGTATTGGCTGAGTTATTCAGTAGATACAGTGTGAGTTAATGAAGGATTTAAAACATGTCAGCATTAGGCTTTAATGCATTACAGTATATAACTATACATGTCCTCGTAGTGAGCTTATTCGCAGTTGATCAGTGTCCAGTACCAAGTATTTTGAAATTTGAATGCAGCTGGTACTATATACTGTGGCTGAGTTATAAATGCAGTGGGACTGAATAGGTCTCCATAGACATGAATGCCTTACATAACTCATAATAATTCAGAAACTGTACATGTCATCATCATCATGAGCTTATGCACAGGTGATCAGTGTGTGTAACACTGAGCATTTTGAGATTTGAATGGAGCTTGTACTGTACACAAGTGCTGTGCTATAAATACAGTGGGACTGAATGGACGTAAAATAGACTTTACTCATAAACAGGACATGTCACCATAATGAGCTTATTCACAGGTAATCAGTGTGCAATCCTGGGTATTTTGGTCGAGTTTGTATTGTGCACAGGTGGTGATATAAGTGTTGTGTTATAAATACAATGGGACTGAAACTGCACTTCATAGACATGAATACATTATGAGTCACAGTGATTTATAGATTATGAGCTTATGTTCAGTTGATCAGTGTGTAATACTGAGCATTTGAAATATGAATGGAGTTTGTACTGTATACAGTGGTTGAGATATAAATACAATCGGTGTCTACGGGATCGTAACATTTCAAACAGCTACTGTATCAATACAAAGAAAGTCAGTTGTCTTGGTGGCAAAACTGTAGGAGTAGATACAAATAAAGAAGTCTTCAGAAAATCATGTCTTTCTCAGGAATAGCTCATTAAATATGCAAACGTATGGCTGCTGCACAGCAATTACTCTGACGATACGACCACTATAATCTCATGACTGAGTACCACAGACTCACTATAGATATATGATAGTGATTGTTGCAGAGAAAGAATGTCTAAAATCAGTCAGCCTCTCCAGTCAGACAGAGAGGAAAGAGCTGACACTACCACTGAAGTGTTTAAATCTAAGATTCTGTGACCTGACTGACTACATTTTGCATTAGGCTAGTGATACCTTAAGTGCATGGTGTTGTTTTTCCATTACTTTTGATGTTGAAAAAAGGTAACCTGGCTACCTTAGTAACAACAAAGGACAAGAAAAGAAGCTATGCATGAACTCTAAAGGAGCAGATATCCAACAGGAGCATATACAAAAGAATCATTATCTCACCATTCACGTATAGTGGAAGAAACATTCTGCTTTAGCATTTGATTTTTGGATTTCACTGAACTGAACTTTTTTATTTGTCCTAGTTTACATGTCTACTCCACTCATCACATCTTCTGACATGAGGCAGGGGATTGGAAATGACTTGGAATGCAGATGATTCAACAAGTCCTCTAAACTTAATGATACACTATTGTTATTGCCTTCTAAAACCACACATATGAGCATTTTCTGACCTGCCACCACTATTGCTAAGGTCTGGTTAGGTTTCAGCGAAACAACTACCTGGTTAAGGTTAGGGAGAGGTTGTGGTCATGGTAAAGAAAACGACGCTGACTGCTGAGAAACAAGATGCAAGCAGATAAAATTATTGTCACTGTGATAACTTTTCATCCTGTAAAATACTGTCTCATTGTATTATAAATCGCTGTGCAATGTTTTGGCTTCTGATGAGCCTTTAAACTTATGGATTTGTTACTCAAACTGGACTACCTGGATCATGTTTTGTCATCTCACCTGTACCTGAAACAACAAGCACCAACCAACGCAACCCCTTGCATTTTTACCCTTACAAAGGGCGTTCTGTCTGAATGCCTGATGCTAATTCTGTCGTTTTACTTAAGGATGGGCAAAGGCAGGGCAGGTAACGTTTGTTTCAAGTACAAGTCACAAAGCCACTGCTGAAAAAATCCCAGCATCTCACAGAGTAACTGTTGACTCACCGACACTGAGGCAGTAAAATCCTTACTTATTGCTCCTTTGATAATTACTTTTTGATTTCCATTTTTTACAGCCACAAATAACTTTTCTCGAACCAAAATGCCAAAAAAAAAATTAAAACTTCACCACAACCACACTTCCTTCCAGTTTTTTCCACATCTGGATGTGATGTGAGAATACAGTTAACATGATAGTGAAGGTAGCCCAATTCCTCCACACACTATACTACAAAGAAGGAAGATGGTTGCATGAACTGCACTCCACTGATAATAGCAGAGCGTGGAGTAAATCCACAGCATTTTGAGGAAGATTAAGGGGCTGGCATACCCGCTGTTTAAACAAATTAACTCTGAGCTGGTGCAAACCCTACCTTGTTATAATGTTAACTTAGCCCTACAGGACATTCAGTATGAAAGTAACACATTTTCATAGATTCAGAACGATCAAATAAAAATAAAGAAAAAAAATGAAGCTATCTCCCCTGGGGAATGTAAATGTGAAAATGTATGAAAAATTTAATCGAGTGTGCAAACTCCACACAGAAAGGCCCCAGCCAGTCAGATGGTGCGAATCCAGGACCCTCTTGCTGTGAGGCAACAGTGCACCACTGTGCTACCCCAGGGTTGCATTATAATTAATTATTTCTAGATATGTAAAGTAAAGGGACAACAGGTAAGATTTTCACTGTTCTGAAATTACCAGTATGAATCTGGTTGGCCAAAGCCACAATTCTGGCCTTGAAAAATAAATGTTGTAATTTTTGAAAAGAATATACTCTTACCTATTCAGACATTCAACTGCTCAAAGATGGAAGACAGTGTTACAATTAAGTGAGCCAGATCACATTCTTTCTCCAGCCATAAAAGCACGTGATGAAGCAGTAATACTACAACAGTATTTTGCTTGATGGTGTATGGTATGACTTCTTCACTGTTTCTGATTGACTTGCTATTCAGCTGTACAATTAAAATCTGATTTCATTATTTATGTCAATAATACGCCACTTTACCAAAGGCGTGGGTTTAGTTTCAACATTGCTGGGGAGATTTTTTATAGTATAGCATGTATGTGTATGCACTTGCTCTCTACATCTTTTCTATGTTACATACAAACATACACATACTGTACACAAACTGCTGAACTTTTGCTTTCTTCAATATGTATTTGCTTATATAAATTGCCCAAAACCAGTTTTAACCAGCTGACCAGAGCCTGGGAAATGGAACCAGCAAGTAGTGCTACTCAATAAAAAAATAATGACATATCTAAATTAAATATGATCAAATAAAAAACCCAGAACACTATAGCTCCATTACTCTTTCATTTTGAGCCCTGTATAATATATTTCTATATGGATAGATCTGATAGAGTTTAGTTACTTTACTTATTTTACATTAACACCACTATAATATTCCATCTATCCTCCACTAGCTCTACCACACAGAAAGGCCCCAGTCGGTTGGCAGGTTCGAACCCACAACCTTCTTGCTGACGGTGCTAACCACTATAGTGTTTGCTATATCCTTTTACATTTAAATAAATATCACTGCAATATTTTATATTGAATTTTTTTCTACAATAACTTAAGTTTCTCTGTCATTCATGACTTTATCCAACTTTATGTTTTAATTTGTCATAGTAACATACATAGCCCTACTCAACAGTGAGTGGGACTGTCAGTCTGTCAGGACGACAGACTGAGGCTCTGATGGAGAGGAGATGTGTTTGTCACTTGTCTGTCACAGGGCACAGTGAAAGCTGAACAGTGTACAATAAATGATAGCCCATAAGAAATAACAGCAAATAAAAATGTGTCTGTCAGTTCAGTATTTTCAACCAGGTGTGCAGGCTCTGTGCAGATGACTTTATCTTCTGTCAGTGAGACATATCGTTTATCTAGACATGACAGGATGTGTCTTTATGTATTATGGCTGTGTGCTAATTTGTTGCCTTTTCTTATTATTTATTATTTGTGGATTTGGTCAGATCAATGATTACTAACGACTGAGCTGCAGTGCAGTACTGACCTGTGCAGTGTTGGCTACACTACCATACAAAGTGTGGAAAAAACAGACATGTTCATTCATGTTTCATTCATTCATGTTTTCTTCTTGAGAAGGCTAATTCATGTCTTAATCACCACACCCTCTGATGTGTATTACAGCTCACCCAGCTCTTTGGCACCGTGCGCTGCTGTATACATACAACAATAACTCAGTTCATCACCGACCCATGATAAAGGGAAGCAGTGGCAACACAAGTTACTCTTATCAAAGATGATCACTGTTTGCTATCATTGATTTGAAAACGTTCTTTTTAGCTAAGCTGTTACTTAGACTTTGATTCTTGTCAAAAAGGGGCCTGATGTCAAATTACCACACATAACAGATGCAAAACTAAAAAATACGTATAATCTCAATCAACCTGCAATCAGAAATCAAGCCAGGGCTACCTCATTTTATTTCACGTGTGTTGGGTAATTACAGCTATACACAGGGCTTTCTATCCAGGAGTAAACAGGAATTCTTATGCAACTTTACAAAGGAAACAAAACAAAACAAAACAAAACACATGCCTGAATGTACAGTGTTGCACAGGTCCTTATTTTGGTTCGGCACCAGCCCTGCATTTGTCAAATTAACATTAAAAGTGAATCAGTATTCATCAGAGTATGGAATGCTTTTCTAAGAGCTCCCCTGTACAGAATGCTCCAACACCTGCCTGTTAAATTAAACAGAGACAGAGCCAATTTCTGCGAGATTAAATCCAGGCCGAAGCTGACAATCCTTTTATTAATTCATTGTGTAGTAATTGGCTACTTCTGTGCCGACATTTACATGCTCATTTCTGTTGAGTATTGTTGATTATCCAGTTCGTTACAACATAATTCCCACCTGCGCTTTAAATTCTGTGAATCGCACAGTGAACCATTGTTTTAAGTACAGCTGGGCATTTTTCCATCATCATTCCATTCTGGAATACAGGATTGAGGTTTCAAGGGAAAGTTGGGATTTTGACATGAGGAGTTCTTTACTGTTATAATATTGGTGCTTAATACTTGTCAGATAACTCTGAACTTTTTATGTAGGCCATTGTATTACTATGCTCTACTGCCCGGTCACATATCATGTTGCCTATCCGCTGAAGAAGAAGAACACGCTGCTCCAGTGCTCCACAAACTGCCATCACATCCATGCTTTGGTAACATGCTGTGGGTTGAAGCAATCCTTCAAAGACTTCCCAGCTCCGTCACAAACAGCTTTCATTTGTATGCTTGCCTGCTTTGGTCCCAGAGCTCTTTCAAACAACTCTTAAGCATCTGTCATAAGGACCGGCCACATTCCCACGTGAACCAATCCTTCAATCGATTTCTCATTCTAAATAAATGAAGGAACTTAGATGTTTCAAATGGACCGCTGGCCTAAACTTGGGTAAAGATGCACGTTCCTCTCCGTGAAGATGGAGAGCCAGCGAGATGTGAAGACTTTAAACTGCAAAAAATTATGATGCTCGGATGTATGCAAGAAATCAAATCCACTGCGTCTCAACTGGCCTTCTGCCGGGGATGATGTGTGCCTGCCCTCCCAAAAAAGCAGGCTGTTGCCATATAATAACTCTCCCTCTCAAACATTTCTAGCTTTCTTGGATGGTATATTTGTCATCGCTCTCGCTGGCCATGGAGGCTGTACACACTGAATTGTGAAAGAACATTAATTTGTTCACGAGCCAGCACATCCAAGTTTTACTCACTGCCCTAAAGAAGACTCAGACCAATAAAAGAATTCATCTTGTGCGATCTCTTCCCTCTGTTTGCCTTGGATGTCTGCTTCTCTCCGTTCCTCAAGGTTAAGCAGCTCCTCAGTGATGTTGCCGTTGATAAATGGCTTCCAAGCGTCTTTTGATGAGACGGTAAAATGTCCTGCTAGAGATACCGAAGGGCTCCACAATATGTTATGGATGGCGAGCTCCCCAGCTATCCCTTGCTTCAATTACTGGAGCCACAGGAAGGAGTCAATAAAATGCTCACTTTCCTGAATCTGGTAGAAGTTATGAATGTGTCCTTCAGATGCAGGTGCCTTGTTCAGAAGAGCAGCACTTTTACTGCACTTTTACACAGGCACCATTGATCTGATTGTTTGGTTCAGTCTGTAGACAGCGAGTCAAAAGTGTTAACAGCAGAGATTTTAAGAACAGCCAACAGATAGCAGCAACTCAACATTTGCCTCCAGTGAGTGACAGAAAGCTTTAAGGTCAAGACCAATCAAACACATTGAGTTACACTACATTTATTTAGCTGACACTTTTATCTAAAACAGCTTTAGTGTATTCAACCACGCAGATACAGCCCAAAACTTTTAAGAATCACGCAAGAACATCAACTTCAGCAAATATGATTAGTTAGACTTCATAGTTACAAAAAATAGTCCCTGTGCTCAGTCTCTTCTGCACCGGCAAAATATTTACTGCTGCACTCTGCGAGAGTGAGGGATACTAATCAAGTTTTCAAATGTCAGGCCTACTGCAATAGAGTTTAAAGATTGACATGAAGAACTTTCATGGTTTATCACCTGCAAACTTCCGCATCAGAATTCAGCAAGAAAACTGGTGGGCAGAGAAGCTTCAGTACCTATAATGGATACAAGTACCTTCAATTCAGTAAATAGTCAATCATAAATCATTAAAAATGCATACCCAGCTACCTGTGCATACACATTCATTCCAGTGTAGCAAATTAATCTTGAAAGCAGTAGAATAAAAAATGTATTTTTTCATTAATACTGAATTTCCATGAATTTTAAACTGGTTTTCATATTCCAATTTGTTCTGCGCCTACCACTTTTACTTTTGTAATCTGCTGTGTTAATTTGAATAACAGTGGTTATCACTGTCAGCCCTGAAAGCTCTGAGCAGTTTTGTAATTTACATACATAAGTGTTCCCTACTTGTTTAACGGAAGGCAATGGGGTTTCTGGAAAATCTGTCAGTCATCAAGTCTAGTCAACACCACACCTATCAAGCTCAAAAAAGTCTGCTGCTGGACTTTTCTTTTTATTTACTGTGATGTTTGTGCACTCTAATTCTCAGATCTGTCAATCACGGTGTGGTCAGTGCTACGGTGTCTTTCTTTCTTGGATTTCACATGGATAGCGTTTAATCTTGCCAGTACTTATTCACGTCCAAACGGGGGTGTGCATTGTCGAACATCAGGAGCTTAACCCTTAGACAGGAGCCCCCACCCCAAACAGCTACCAAATAACATTACAAAATAAATTAATGCTTAAATATGCTGCCCTCAACAACAAAACCAAGGAAAAAATCATAATTAATCTATTTCACTTGCAAAAAGCGTATCCTCTGCAATTAGTCATTAGTCACACAATGCAAATTAATCTCCAGCAGAACAGTGCATTTGGCAGAAAGGAATAGCATCAATAATTTCCACTCCAAAAAGTCATCCATGGACACGAAATATTCAAAGTATGAAACAAGACAGCAAAATAAACATTAAATGTCTCATTTACATTATGAAATAGAGAACCTGATGAGAAACATGTAAGTCAGAGGAATATAGCAAACCCCTGGTTGACACACAGGAATTAGTTTTGCTTAACGAACCAATTCAGTCACACCACATGGTGTATCAGCAAGCACTATACAGTATACTGACAGAGCAGTTTGTGTTTAGTCTTTGAATGAGACATACTGTAACCCACAAGACTACTAAGTCTAGAATCCTCCATGAATAACACTGCAGCTGTCAGTCTGAAGTCTCCACTCCTTCCTCTCTCTTTGCCTGGTCAGGACTTTTTCTCTGTTTGATGTTGGCAACCAGTGTGATACACTGACAGAGCCTTTTGGTTTTGTCCTTGCACAAGGTAAAACTTAAAGTTACAGAGCTGAAGCTGGTTGAAATTGACTAACTCTGAGATCAGAAGTATTCAGGTTTACAGAAAAGACAGGCAAAGTGCTAGTTAAGTCATCATGACATGCTTAGTGTTAAACAGGTAGTGGCTTGTGTAATACATAATTTAAAACAATCTCCCATGAGTGCTGAGATAAAACAGGTGCAAGATGATAGAAAATGATCAACAACCAAACTGTAAGTTGCCTTAACTTTGTTGATAATGTTTAATGCCAAGCTCCTCTTCACTGGAAAACAACTGGCCGGCCTTTCATGGAGATAAATGTAGTTGAATAGCTCAGTCTGAGTCTGAGTCAAATGCAACAGCGATTTAGTAAATGGCCTATAGAGACACAGTGGCCATATTGGTGGTTTTGCATGTTTTATATGAGTAAAATCACTGCTAAACATTACAAAAGCTAACCAAGTGTTTTAGCTTAATTTCCTACCTTCCAGGTGGCCTTTGGTGTCAGGTAACGTCAGAAGATTATGGCTGGAAATCCATCACAGTAAACATTTCATGGCCTGTGTGTATTTTCCAAGTGACCTTGTTGTCACATGGTGATTCAGTTGCAAGCAGGTGGTCTTTTGAAAACTCTTCCTGTTGGTGCCTTCAGGGACACTTCGACATCTGAGATTGGAGAGATGCTGATAACTGAATAGCAACCTTTAAAATGCAAGAAACAATCAAATCAACGTCATCTTTTTCAGAACAGTCAGATTTGGTGCATGTCTTCCCGATTTGATTTTCCAGCAATGTAATGTAGCTCATCATTGCATTGCTTTGAGGTGGCTAATAGTCAGTGTCTGGATGTCAAAGAGTCCATGACTGCACCATCAAGTAAAATTACTGCTTGCTTGCTTGCGAGCGCAGCTACACACAACAATAACGTGACGTTGACAAAGTAAAAGATTTCAACAAAAGGCTGACTAACACAAGTGAAACCACCAGCATGTTGCTTTAAATTTGTTGTCTCAAGCTGGGTAGCAGTAGAGTAGCTTCACATTATCTGACAGCCTTTCTGCCTTAATAGCTGCAGTGATGAATTCATCTGTATTTTATATTAGTATATGAGATCATAATAACATAAAATGACCACATGTTATATGTGAATGTAATGTATAGAAATGTGGCGACAGCATTAAAACATCTAATATAAAGCTTTCATGAACTCCTTATAGACTGAATTACTATTGTGTCATGAATTGGTAAGAGGAGCAAAACAGATTGAGTATAGTTATATGAAAATATTGTAAATTATGAGTTCTAACTGGCCCCTTGCATTCCCTTCACACTCTCTCAGTCACTCTGCTGGTGTCTATCAAACAGTTCATTTGTGAGGCCACCAGATACATTATTGATGCTCTGTTAGTACCACTCTGCTTTGAAAAACACAGCCATCTCAGTAGATAAATATGCAACGAAAGAAATCATTAAGCAGCCCGGCCAAGCTTGACTGCCACGAAGTTCAGCAAAGTGCAACAGCAGTCAAGCCCATGTGTCTATAAAATCCCCTGGATCAATTGAAGAAATCAGAGATAAATCCCAAAAGGAATAGCACGGCTGTTTGGCAAAAAGTAAGTCACTGGGGCGAAATTGATTATTTGACAATCCTGCTTAACTCCACACGTCAAGCCAAGCCTTATGGATTATCATTACACTCATGGACAATCACTCCCTCAAATAGTGTGTTGGCCAGCCTGAGGATGAGTAACAGTTATGTCTAGCACAGCAGATAACACAACTGGGGTGGATGACTGGTGGCCAGCAATCTGATCTCTACATGTCAAATTAATCACGAACAACCAGCTTAATCCACAATCCTCCTTCCAGCCTCTCCAATGCACAGAGCACATTCAGAGCTGTTTGAACAATTAACTTCGTATTTTTCATTTGAGCTGACATCGAACTATTGTATAAGCCTCCCCCACTTTACATCGCCCACTCTCACAGAATCTATATTGCTTCTGAGACTGTCAGAAATTAAACAGTTGGCTTGGATACCAAAATCCTAAAAATATTATAGTTTTTTATTAAAACAGTTGATAGTTGAATGACAACTATGCATTCATCCAAATGTGTTTATTGTAAAAGAAGTCAGTGTCAAATACCCAAAAGGCATGCAAAGCAAAGGTCAGTTGATAGCAGACCCTGATGAGGGAAATGTCAGTCTCTCAACAGGCATTCCAAAAAAAAAAAAAACTCATCGGATTGAAGGGTTTATAAATGAGACTACCATTTTAATCAGTAGTGTTGTTGCAGTATTACAGCCACTTATGGCAGCTCTGAGTGCACTGCTGCTGAGCAGCATTTCAGCCGAGGCAAGAAAAAAACCTGCTCCATCTTTGATTTTCAGACTGCCCTCCGAAGTAAAACAACAACATCAGCAAATGTCCAGCAACAACATCTGTTTATATTCATGTGTTTCTCTTTTGCTTTTGTCTTATGAGACCCTTGACACAATCAATGTTGCTGCTCCCTGTACTCCAGCATCAAAAGGTACCAGCTGAGATGTGGAGTAGAGGCCTAGAAGGTTTTACGTGATCTTTAACACCAGAAATTAAGTGAAAGGTGTCAACTCCTCTACTCAGTGAACCATCGATTTAAGTTCTAACTCCGCTCGTTAGATCCACTAGGCTTTGTATGCCTCCATGCATATTTCAGCTGTCTCCACTGATGTTGCTTTCCTTATAGTAATTCAGCCTCACCTGCCATTACAGTCACAGAACAGACAGAGGCACATATTTCATGCAGCAGCATTAAAAACTGAAAAATAAAGTAGTCCCTGTATCTTTTATGATTCATGCCTGCGGGACTCCCAGAGAGTAAATTGCACTGTGTCAAATTATTTGCTTGTATGCCAGAAAATGGCAACCGGCTATCTATTCTAGCAATTCTTCCAGTTGCATTGCTAGAGAAAGAACAATTGTTGCAATATTTCAGCATTCTGGTAACTGTGCTGAAATCTAGCTGGAGAAAGTGGGTTGGGGATGATTTTCAACAGACTAGTTTTGTTGGGAGCAGTGAGAAAGAGAGCAAAAGATGAATATGCCAGAAGCTCCAACTCCAGGGACCTGGAGGAAGAGGATGGCATATTTAATGCCAACATTTTCATGCATTTTTATTCACCACCAGCATCTCTTGTATTGGATACAAAAGCGACCCCCCAGTCATATTAATCCACATGTAAATTTCAGTGTCAGTTCTCTTTCACAGGAACTGCACAGGGATTTGCAATAACTCCAAGAAGAGAATGGCAGATACGAGTGTAGGGAACTGTAAAAATATGTCTTTGTGTGTGTTGGGGCTTAAAATACGGAAAATCCCACAAGGCTGAGCTGGATAGCAATGTTTAAGTTGTACAGTTTAGGTGGTACAACGCACCTGAGATGGAAGGAGGGGATGGTATGGCAATGGGAGAAGTGCTGTGTTAGTGCCGCAGAGCAGAGCAGAGAGCTCGCTGCCTGCTAATGAAGCCCTGAATTGCTTTTGATGAGTTGAAGGCTGCTGCGTTCATGTGCTTGAACGTTCTCCAGTCATTGTTAATCTTTTTCATGGTAAATGATGCTTCCGCCAGAGAGAGACAGATGAATGGCCTGACTTTTTCTGACATTTATTTGTGTTGCTGTTTGGCATGATAATCACTACTGGCCATGTGATAGGCTAGCAAATCAGACCTCACTAACAGCAAGGTCTAGTAAGGAGGGATTTAATCTCATCATGTTCTGCTCAAATCTTCAGCTTCATGTCTAATTAGCTGGTAAAAAATGTGATTGCAAGTGCTGACGGTAAGGTCGCAGACAGCTCAACAATGTTCAAGTTTTAGCGAGCATGAACAAGAGATTAGTTGACACTGCTGGCTTTGTTCATCATATAAACACAGCAGATCACAACAGGGACTAAGGGACAAAGTTCAGAAGAACTCATCCTGGTGACTTTCTGTAGGTGTGAGTCAGTGTTGTAGTCAGGACAGCTCGGGCTAATACATGAAAGGTAATAATAATGTGCTTAAAAGAGGATATAAATGTTGCCTTCTTATGTCCTCGGGCATCAGGTTGCCTGAGAGGCTCAGCGCACAAATGACTAATAGACATTCAAACATATCTTCAAACTAGAGCTTTGATTGTAGAGCCCAAGGCGAGACGGTTTACTCATTTCAAAAGGAGCTAAAAGAGGAGTAATATAGATTCAGGCCTATCCACATCCCGCTTAAAAGTTTAAAAAATATTAATTTAACATGATTTTTCCTTTGGATTCTTGAGAGCCTCACTGCTCCGTTCTGAAGGGGACATGAGGAGGAACTCGGGGTGAGAACAAAAACAGTAGTTAGAGCAAACTATTTTTTGTTGTTTTAACATCTATAGATTTTTGTTTTTCATCTTTCTCTTCTATTTGTTCCTCTTTTCTTTAATCATTAATTTATCTGACAGATTTTAAATGCAAACTTTACACTTTGGCCAGTAACTGCTGAACCCTGACAACCAGTTATGTCCCTTAAACTGAAGGCAAATCTATTGTCAGTTGTAGGCCTATTCAGTTAACCCAAAATCACAAATCACAAATTTGTCTCAAAGGATTTTACAATCTATACAGCATACGGCACATCTATCCTTAAACCCTCGATTCAGATAAGGAAAAACTCCCCAGAAACCCTTTTAATGAAAAGAAAGAGGAAACCTCAGGAAGAGTAACAGAGGAGGGATCCCACTTCCAGGATGGACAGACATGCAATAGATGTCCTGTGTACAGAGTAAACAGAAATAACAATAGTAAAATTACAATATGGAGAAACAGACTGACAATATAGATCCGGGAGGGATGCCAAGCAACCACCGTTGACTGTTGCGTAACTGGTAGGACCTGAGCCATGCAATCTCCTCTGTAAAACCTGGAAAGAGGACAGACTGCACACACACAAGAGACTGACGTTTGGTTGTTTTTTCGATCAAAACCTTCTTATTTCACGATTTCTATTGCAAGGCTGATTCATGCTCATAAACAACATTTTAAACAACATTTAGTTTTGATAGGCCGTTTGATGCTTCATTGCACCACCATCAGGCCAAATGTACATTTCTATTGGAAGTTTGCTGTGAAAACATGCAAAGAAGAAGGATGCATAATTCTAAACCACATGAAGGGCTTAATAAAGGAAGGCTTAGTTTTTAAATAGCAGTATGTCAGGACTTTCACACAAGGATAATAAATCATTCAAACAGAATTCCCAGCAAGTAGCATATTGTACATGATTTTCTGATCAGGTTTTGGGGTGTTTGGTGACTGAATAATGATTCAAATTTCCATTTTAATATGCTGCTACCTCATTTTTAATCAGAAAAAGTTACAGCCTTGCACATTTAATGCAAGACAATACAATAGTGTCAAAACTATTCCATGAGCTCAGTTTTCCATGCAAATATGTGTGATCAGTTGACGAAACGAAGCAAGAGCTCATCTGAAAAACTGATCATTCATAAACTGAGAACATTCATTCATAAGCTGAGAACAAAGTTAGTGTGGAGTCTTTGCATCTGTCACAGTGAACTTGTACTGAGGAAGATTAAAAATAGTGTGGTTACTGTCAGCAATATTTCATTTCACTGTTGGGGGGACAATAAACATTTAAAAATTTCTTAAGAGCAATTCTTGAAGGGGACTGCCAAAAGTAGTGTTGTAACAGTTAATAATATATTAAATGTAGAGGAAACCCTTATTACTACTGCAGTGTTTCCTGTGGAACGTCTGTAACCTCGGCCAAAGATGATTTGTTAAGAGGGAAAACCCCCTCTGTACTCTTTCGGGAGTCGCAACTTTTTGGTTTTCAGAAAACCAACAGAGTGATGGGTCTGTTGGTCAATCAACCATCTTACATTAGCTGACAGTGCACGTCATTCTCCAGCCTGGTATGTTCCGTTTACCTTGTCTGCTTTTCTTCTCCTTGATAAATATCTGACTACGCTCATTTAGTGCCATGAACTTGAACTGACTGGATTTTGTAATGCATGCGTTTTTCCCAGGAAGGGAAAGAGGAAAAAGAGAAAAGAGGAAAAAAATCTGGAGAGTGAATGGAGAGTAAGAAAATTGGATGGAAATGAGAAGCATATATATGATTCATCATAGAGCATGAATAAGATTAAATACTGACTAAGGAAGTGTTTTGGCTGAGAAGAATGAATGGTGGACAGTTGGAGGTCAAATGAAACACTGATGGATCTGATGCATATATGATGGCTGGGCTGACCCATTCCAGGACCATTTAACTAACCTTGGTGAGTTCACAGCCACTTTGGGGCTTCAGTTCAAATAAAATTGTCCACAAATTCCATATAAGTTTGGCACTATTCATACTTATTAAATTGCACCCCCACTTACACTGTTCGTCTTCATGATCAATAATTAAGTTGTCCCTGCAAGTCACATACTGTACCACTCAGTGGAGCCTTTAACAAAGGCTTCTCTGTTCAGAGCAGACTATTACGATGTGCATAATGGTCCTGTTGAATCCTAATGCAGGGACAACTCAGATCTACACGCATCAAATGAAAGATGAGCACAGTATTAGAAAAGCCTCCACCAACAGGGGGGTAATAGAAAAAGTGGTGGTGTTTCAAACTGAACATTCAGCAGTGTGAGGAACCAAAAGCCATAGGGCTGCTACAACTTTTCCTTTGTCATGATTTTAGGTTTGCCTCTAGCCAGGTTTCCTGTCTGACAATTCTGCTGCTGATCCCCTACAATATCTAGAAAAATAAAAAATATACAAAATCATCCACTGTAAAGCAAAAAAGCAATTAAAACAGGAATTTATCCAATTATCTCTTCAGATCAAAATGACCAGTTCCCTCAAGTGAAAATTTCACTCAAAGCACTGCACTGGAGACAGGGAGCGAAATGATTGACACTTGAGACCCCCTGAAAGCCTTAACGCAAAATTTGGGGGGGTCTGGAAAAATTCTTGCAATTGTCACTAAAAATGTCTTTTAAAGGTTTACTATGTCCAGTATTCATTATTCAAACTGCAAAACATTTATTCACAAATATGAAGACAGAAAACTATTGTTATGGTGTTTCCTCTTATATTGCCGTTGAACACACGGTTGTTTCTGGTAAGGCCTTCTGGGTATTAGTGCCACTGTTACTAATGGTCCACAATCCAAATGTGTAGTTTAGAAAACGTTACCCTGTACAACCTGAAAAGCAGTAAGCAGTGATTACTTGCTAACTTTGGATTCACTTCTAAAAAGTTGAATCAGAATAACAATGAAAATGTAGTGGTTCATTCTTTTTGAAGGTAAGATATTATATTTTCTCTAGCCTGTGCTTGCTGTGACTGAATTGTGACAGACCTGCTGTGCATAAGGTGAAAAGCTGTACACACAAGTGTGCGTGTGTCGAGTTCGAGTGTGTGCGTGTGTGTCGGGTTACTGTGTGTTCAGACTACCGGTGACAAAACAACAGGCTGCAAGTTATTTCCAATGGAAGCCGGCGCCATGAAGCTCCAAGTTCAGCTGGCCTCAACTTTTTTCAGCGCTCCAATGACACAGCGAAGCGTCAACCAATCGTATGTTTTTATTTTCACCATTGTCACTCCCCTTCTATCTCCCCACAATTCCTGTTCCGTTCCATCTAAATAATGGAAGAAAAACTTATTCTTGCCCCAGTTCCCAGTGCTATTTACCTTTTTTCTGACTTTAACAAAAAAAATGCAGAGGGTGGCAGCTATTGCAGGAGTACCAGGTATGTAACGTACATTTTTAAACGCACGATGGCTAGCTGTAATAGTGTTATTTCTCTAGCTGACGCCATGCTGGCTTTCTGTTTATTGTGGTGCACACGGGGACACAATGGGGCGGCGAAATGTGATGTTAAAATGGGGCTCAGACACTCACAAACCCATAACGACATAACTACGTCAACGAGCTATTGAACAACACTTGTAGGACAAGTGTAGGACACTCTGCAACAATGTAGCTGGCCACGCTTGGCCGTTTCGTAGCTCTGTTGTTCGTAGTGTGAACATACCATTAGAGAGAGAGGGGCGAGTTTGCTGTGTGGATTCTGATGCAGGACATAGTTGTGGTGTGGTTGTGTAGTTGTGTGAGTGGCCTTATTGTTAACAATATTATCCTTGGTGATGTGTGTGCAAAGCTTGTACAGCCTAGTTGATTGCCTTGGCTTGCATCCATGAAATCTTTTATATTTGTGTGTTGAGTCTGTGTAAGACTTCAGGTTAACACTGGAGCACTAGATGGGGGGGACCCCCGATTGCCACCGGGTATTTCGCACACTGACTGGAGATAACCTGTGACCAAAACTGGGACTGATTTTAGAACCAAAAACAACATTTCCGCACTGGAACCACTGCAACAACAAAAGCAATTGCCTGGCCTGAATCCTTGCTTGTGTTGAGAACAGCTACATATAAACCATTATCACAATTTCTAAACACTTGAATATTAATACATCCTAGTTCTAATGTCATGCAAGACACACATCTCACATGATAAATTGTTATTCGTTAACAAACAAACACCCACTAAGCAGGCCTGTGTACTGTATCTGGGGTGCAGATGAATCCACTTCAGAGCCGCTTTTGTTAGAGCATCATAGAGTGTACTAGTGTTCCCATGGAGAGAAAGTCCACTATAACACCAAACAGTGTTTGCTGCCACATGCCCACAGGAGCAGTCGGTGGAGCTGATTAGAAAACTGTCTGATGAGGGTGAGGGATGAGCCTCTAGACCTCCATCATGTGGATAGAGCCTGCAGATGAATCCACTGAACTTCATAAAGAAACTCAGTCAATTGCAATGATAAGACCAACTGAGTGAGTCTCTCCCTCAGCACCGGAGAGGAGACCGTTAGCTGTTTTCAATTCAAGGCCTTGAATATTTGTGGCTATTCCTATGCATAACCACAATTTCTGACTCAGCAATAATGTAGTGAGCAAAAGCAGTTTCCAAATAATCAGAGTTTTTTTAGGTTCAAAAACATTTCTTAGAGGAAGAGCTGCTGTTGAAAGAGAAATAATCTCCCCTTGTGAATTAACTTTAGGGCCTATTCACACCTGAAAGTCTGAATCAAAGCCAGAATCAAGGTTCAAGATTTCTTTATATTGTTACATTTGATCCGGTTAGTTTTGGTTTCATATTGCAATTATGCAAGCGCACTAAAGAACTGTACATGACACATCTACTTCCTGTCATCATCATCTACGTTAGCTGCGTCTCCCTATACCTGTAATTGATTGGTTTGTAGAAAGGCATGCGCCTGACGTTGGACTGTTATCAGTTCAGCAGGTAGCCTTCTATCACAGTTTGAATGAACAGAGAAAAATGAATGAACAGATGAACCATTGCAGCTATAATAGTAGTTATAAATCAACATTTGGTCTCTTCCTCTCCCCACGTGCTACTGCAGCTCTTTTTGTTTTGTTGCGTTGTTTTGGTTCTGATGGTAACCTGCCAGAACTTCCCGTAATTGGTCCAAATGTCTGAACCATCCAAAAAATGTTTTCACACTATAAACGAACTGAACCATGGTTCAATTTGATCCGGACCTAGACTAGCTCTTTTCGTCGGACCAAGGTTTGGCTCTTAACACCAATGATTCAGAGACTGGACAGGCAATCTCCTGCCAACTATCTGGTTATACTGTAGGTCTGTAGGCAAAAACGAATTTACACGTGATGTCGAGTTTAGACAATTTAATTTATCACAAATTTGCCTTAAGCTGGTTTCTGCACAACATTCAACAGCCTCTATCTTTAGCCCCGAGTAAACTGGCCACAAGCAAATCACTGTTCAGATTCAGAACTCGGATTCTGCTCTCAAACAGAGGGCTACCATCCTAAAATGATACCATTTTAACATGAACCCAGTTTGTATATGAGGATTTAATAGGACTTTTAGTTAGCTGATTAGCTTAGTTAACCTTTGAATTGGCCATACCAGCCTAAAGTTGTCCAGAGACTGTCCTCCCAAGAAAAACAACAGCATCAGTTGTTTCAGCAAATGTCCACTAACAACATATAAAGAAATATACTTTATATGCTCAAGTGTTTTTATGCTTTTAATGTTTTATGTTTAAAAGTGACAAAGCTGTCTAATAGCCATAGGAATTAAAACTATTGTCTGTTGGAAGCAAAGGGGGAAAAGTGTTTTGATATATTTCTAACCTTGGCCAAGTCATTTCGTGCCCAAACAACCAATCCTAATCCATGACATCCATGACAGTGTCAGATCAGAAAACAGTTTTATTTTTGCAACAATGATTTGTAACCATTTCAAGGCACTGACAAATAATGTTGTCCTTTCAGATCAGAAAATCTCGTATGAGTCGTTCTGGAAGGCAGTAATAAACCAACAAAAATGTATTTTGTCACAGAAAAGATAACTATTTTTTAGGTCCTCTTAGGCCGAGCAGGGAGAGAGCTTACATTAAAAGCATTTTTTTTGGTCGTGCATATTGGTTTCAACTGGTCTCTGTTTTAAACCATGTGCCTAAATAAAAGCTTTTAACATAATTTCTCTCTTTGCTTTGCCTAAGAGTACCTGAAGAAATGTTTTTTTCTTCTTGTTGTTTTGTTTTTTCTTTTTCTTTTTTTTTTTTATCTTTAAGAGCACCTTAAGGCTCCTGGGGCCATATTCATAAAGCTTCTTAGTACTAAGAGTTGCTCCTAGCGACGAAATTCTAAGAAAATTCTTAAATGTTGACGTTTTCTAAGAATTTCCCCTTAAAGTTAAGACTAGATCCTGGTAAAGATAAAAGTTATTCACAAAGCATCTTAGCCCTTAGGAGAGCCACTAAGGTGAAAAACTGTTAGGAGCAGGGAGGAGGACTTTAAAGAGGCTTAAGAGTTTCTTAAGCAGAGGAGAAAATGGCAGAAAGACATAAATGTAGGAGAAATACTCTCCAAACGCTGAATGACAGTGAGTTAATGAAACGCTACAGATTAGATCGTGCAGGGATAATATTTGTGGTTGATCTCATTAGAGATGCGCTCACATCTCCCACCCAACACAATAACGCCATAACGCCAGAAATGAAAGTGATCACAACTAATTTATTTACGTATTTACACTAATTTATCTTGATATTTGGCAACCGTCCCGTTTGACATCCCTCTCGCTTTAGACTGCAACACATACCACCGCTTTACGCACTCCTCACTGGTGCCCACAACCAGAGGGAATGAGGCGCTAATCTGATGCGCTATATTCTCCCACCTGCCTCTTGTGCTGTAACACCGGGGCCGAATTTCCCTCTTAAAATGGTTTTACGCTCGTCAACTAATTGAACTAATAAAGTTCCTCTGTCCAGTTTCTGACTTTCGCTGGTTTATGGTAGATTTACGTGCCAACGAACGCCAATACTTAGAGACTGGCCAGCGATCACAGCTGATGAAAGCTGAGCCATTTCCCTCAGTTAATATTATATAGATTAAGTACTAAAATTACCAGCATGGTAAATAAACGTAAGCAAATAAATATAACAACTATCAACTATCGATTTCACTGCCCGCTCTGTGTCCATTATCACTAAGAGTGCATCTGTATTTCTTTTTTTGATCAACCAATCACACCTTTTAAAGGAATGTGTCATACCTAGCAACGGGGTCAACCACACCTCCTCACTAAGGTAAAAGTTTCTGTCCCTTCCTTGCTCAGAGTTGCTCTGAGAATTTTCCTAAATCACTTCTAAGCTCGGACTCCTTGCTAGAAATCTTCAGGCTAAGTTAGGAGCTCTCTGAGAGTATTCTCAGAATGTTTGTGAATACGGCTCCTGGACTTAATCGAATTTCTCCCCTGTTGAGGAAAAAATAAGTGGTGGCCTTATTCTGAAAGAAGAAAGCCCATTCTTCAATGTATAGTTTTCATGTTGAATACATGAACTGAGCGTTCCCTCATCGGGAAAGTGGACTAATAATGTCAGTCTTACTAATTATGGAAATGGTTATAAAAAATATTCTTCATTTAAACTCTCCTGAAAGACTTTGTCGACAAGTTGTAATCCCATAAACCAGCGCTTAGAGTTATAAAATGATGGAAAGTCCTCTTTAGCGAATCCTATTCTCCTGTCATAAAAATAAAATGGCTGCCATTGTTATTTATCTGTAACATAACTGCCATAAAATTGAGCAGTGTTTCTTGTTTGAATGCAGCATGCCACAGAGTGAGAATAGACTATACAACAGCCAACAGAGTATTTAGAATAACTGCGGTGACTTGGCCATCGGGAGGACTGAGATAATTTCCAGTTCAGCCTGCTGAATGAGAGCACTGTGGTAATCTGTCTTTTCTGTGCCAAGTCATTTGTGAAAATAATTTAAGAGAAGGACCTGCAGTGATAATCTTTCCTTATTTGACTACTGATGAGCCACACCACGTTTGGGAGGAGGGTTGTTTATTAATCTCTATAAGCCAAGGTGTCAAGTAGGATTTACCAGAGGAAACTGCCCCACATGAGCTCAGCCGCTTTAGTTATTCCAAGAAAGACACAGAGGAGTCAATTTTTTAAGGCTGCTTTTTAAGTTATGTTCTTATGTGCTTTTTTTAAATCAGATGTTATTCAACAAGGACAATATAGTGCGCAGGACTAGCACAGGAATTAATAAGAAATTCTAAAATTGGTAATGGAAGACTGTTCAAACAAAGCTAGACAGAAACAGAAGAGGTATTTCAGCTTTCAGTTCCTTCAGCAGACAGTAGTGAAATCGTGTATAAAGTTGAGTGTGGTCACAAGTGCTAAAGCTCAGGTGGTTTCTTAATAAGACTAAGAGTCTATAGCCACACTAGCAGCTGTGAGGCTGTACTTTGGTACAGTGGTGTTTTGAGGTAAATGCTGAATCCATGCTAACATGCTCACAATAACAATGTAACATGTAACATGTGAGGCTGATGAGAGTGTCATTAGTTTAGCAGGTTTTTGATTGATGGACAAATTGAGATTTTGACCTGATTATGGTGCTAGATGAAAAGTCGGAGGATCACCAAAGATTTTACATTTCATTGTACAAAAACATTGCACTTTCTAAATTGGAAAACATTACACTGAACATAATCCAGGCTGCAACAATGTTTCTCTCAAAATGTATTGTATTTGGTAAAACAATTCAGTAGTGTCATTTCCAGGGGGCAGAGTAGCAAGTCGATGTTGAGATACCATATTTTACTGGATAAGTGACCTGTTGGTGGTGCTAGAGGAAAAATCAGGAGATCACCAAAGTCAGTAGGATTCATCCTCTGGGGACCATGCATGTATGGAAAAAAAAGTCTACACAAAATTTTATGGCAACCCATCCAATAGTTGTTGAGATATTTCAGTCTGGACCAAAGTGATGGACCAACCAACCAACATCGTCATCCCAAGAGCCACACTGTTAGTTTAGCTAAAACAGAGGGGAAATGAAATGAACATGCGATCTCATGTGTCTTTAATGAGTTCAGACGATGAATTTGTGTTTTGCTCTGACATTTGATGCGTACATTGCACTTATGAACAGTGGCCATCTGGTGCAGTTACTAAGCTGCTTTCTTTGCTGCTATTGACATAATACCAAAAATTGATGCAACCATTCCCATTTCTGAGGGATCTTTTTGAAATCGGTTACTTTGATATACAGGTTATAGAGCACTGAGAAGCTGTGAATGTCGAGTTTTTCTGGTTGATCAGCCATGCGAAACTACCTGCCACTTACAGATCATGTTTCTCAGTTCCGCTGTTCTTCTTCCGCTCCCTCATGAAATGTAACTTTCAGTGACCCTCTCACCAGCGCGGAAAATAAGCCAATGTTCCGCCTCAGGGTGGGAGGAGCTAGAGAGGACCTAGACTTAAAGATCGATGATGCAAGGAAGCTTTCAAGTGCTGAGCGGTAGAATTGGACCAGGATCAGTCGTGAGTCATTGAGTTTGCTCAACTGCTGCAGGAAGGAATCCTTTATTGGGTTTTCTTGATTAAACAGATGATGTTCTCATTTAAGGGTGCTGGTGATGTTGAACACTTAAAAACTGTATGACTCTGCTGAAGTCACAACTGAGCAATTTTAGCTGTACCAAGCACCTTTCCCCTTCAGACTTCAAAACTCAAAAATAATACATTCTCCTAACTCTGCCTTGTCTTCTCAGTGGCTACTGGGGGTTGTTCCAGTCCACCTTTCTCACTGCTGTTAAAGAGAAAGGTAATTTTTTGCTCTTAAGTTTTCATTTTGTCCCCTGTGGCTGGAGGACAACTCCTAAATGTAATTCCGGCAAAGAGGGCAAATTTGGCACCTCTTTAGCAGACTTGGGATTGTTGTTGCTACTCTGCCTTGTGATTTAGACATACAAGTGTATTCCAGTTTTTTTTTTAATCTAACCTAAAGGGAAGGATGAGCAAATGAGTTTGTGTGTCAGCACTGCACGCCACAGTTTGGATATACAGTATATTGATCTCTAGCTTCAGTCTGTCTTCCATATGAGCTTGTCATCATTGGCGATGAGACAGTCATCGATGGATAACGCAGCACAGGTAGGGAAGGAGAGAACACGATGGACATGAGCTCACAATTATGTGACGCAGCTTGGAACTGAACAGCTTCTTCTGTGACCGATCCTGGATTTGATCCCCAGCTTCAGTCATTCTGAATGTGCTCATACATGATGTTCACATGCATTTCGTCCCGGAGTCCTGAGACATGCAAGTCAGGTTCACTGAAGACACTAAATTGCAAATACATATGAGCGTACGTGTGTTATCCCTCCAGTGGACAGTCCAAAGTGTTCCCTATAAAGGAACATGAAGCAGGTAAATCAAAATGTATTAGCCTTCAAGAGCAATAAAACCCTATGGTAGAGCAGGTCTTTCATAATTGGCATCCTTGTGTTATCCATTTACCACTTTCCACACTCTGACACTGTGTCTTGTGTGTAGCCGTGTGATTTGTCAAAATGCAACACACACTGTAGGCTGCTCTGACTGCATTCATGACAAGACTTGCTTCACTGGAGATGATCTTTTTCTACTATAGATGTTTGCCTTCATTTGTCTCTTTGTATTATTGATAAATCCCTTTTCATGCAGCAAGGTACTGTATGCTTTGGGGGGAAAAGAATATCCTCTTTGTTAACATTTCTCTCTACTAATTTTTTTCACTCAGAGTTTCCTGTGTGCTCTGCTGAAGCACTGCCAGGGTTGTTGTCTTGTAATGTTTGAAACACATTTTAAAAGCCTAATGAGATGCCTCATTTAACTCTCTGTCTGTGTCTGGGAGAAGTGGAATGTGATCTTTCTGACTGCAATAACAAACTCTTGTCTTTTCTGTTCTATTAGCATAACAAGGCAAGAGTCACTGTTTATGTATTTATTTATTTATAACTCGCAGGTGTGAAGCTCTTTGCAGGATTTTTTTCCCCGTTTCATTATCGTCATTGGAACATATCAATTCTGATTCACTCATTTGAAGCATAAATACATGAAACGAAAAGATTTATGTTAACTCTGATAATGTACTAATGAGCACTGGTGTTCAGTTCATTCTGTGTTTGTTGTTACACTATTTTTGCTTCTCTGCTTTATCTTAATCTCTGTCACACTCGTGTGTCAACTGGGAAGAAAGACTTTCCATATAATCTTATTTCTTAAAGTCTTATAAATCATTCTTTCACTGAAGATGTTGTCATCCATTTTATTCACAGGAGAGAGACAACAGGAAGGAGATGCTGTCATTTTCAAAGACTTGAGCTGTGCGCCCTCTGCTGCCTCTTTCTGAAATAGCGCCTGTGAAGAGGCTTCATCTCAATAAATATGATCCTCATCCATCAGCAGCCAAATCACAATAAATGCGTGTGTGTAGCTGTGGGATTAGGAGAGAGGAAACACACCTGTGCCTGTTTCAACTGGCAGGAATCAATTTTTCCTCTCCATTTTTGCATAATGTACCACTGATGCACTTGTAATGTGCATGTTGGTAAATTGTCAAATGTGCTGGTGAGATCACAGAAGGTGGGTTTACTGTGGCTCCTGCGTCAATATTTGCACTTGAAATTGAGTTTTGTCATTTCACATTATCTGTGCGGGCTGATCTTCACTGCTGCTAACCTTTCCTCTACCTATACCACCACCTTTCCTGTTCAGATTTGATGTGAAAGTTATTTAACAGCAGCAGCAAGAGACTGTGAAGGTGGAATAGCCGCACATACATTTAGCCGGAGCGTCTCAAGGGTATTTTTCATGCACTCTAGAAGCAGCTTGCAGTTAATGGGAGCTGTGAGGCAGGCATTATCTAGAATAATGACTTGCAAATGGGTTGAAATAGTAAACAGTATATCAAATGAAAGGAGACAGAGAGACATGATGAGATGAGTTAAAAGCTTTGTAACAACAGAATGATGCTCTCTGATTCCCAGGGGAAATTATGAGTGAAATGCCCTCTAAACTGAGGTTGAAGTTATGTGTTTGTTTGTGCTTTGTCTGTGATTGGCACTATACAATAGTTTAAGGAATAAATTAGTATGAAATGAAAAAAAAATCTATAAAGGAGAATATTTTTCATTCTGTCATGTTTTTTCCCTCTTCTCTGAGTATGCAGTTATACATAGGCATTCCTGCTGTTTTCCGATCAATGCTCTTCACTCGCAAAGTTATTCAGAGGTTTCTGTAAGCTTCCCACTACCACTAAATCCACTGCTTCCAGATTTTAAAATATTTCTTTGTTGTTTCATTTCTTTTCCAAACCTCTAGCCAATATCAGGACACACCATAGGAAAAAGAGAGGGACTAGATGAAATGATGAGATGTAACTTTAATGACCACCTGGAGGAAACTGACTTACTGAAGCAGCAGAGAAAACAACATCAGTAAGAATAAGACCAGCACAAAATTACTGAGGAAGATTAAAACAATAATTACATTAAGCAAACATACTGAAGATATTAAGACAATGCATCATCACATACAATTTATATGCTTTAAAGGATGGGAAACAATGCAGTGGGAGCCACAGGGCCATATACGTTTGTGGGAACTAATGTGCCAAAAGTTGTCCCACAAGTACACATGAGCATACAACCAGAGATATGTTGAGAAACATTCAAAAGCTCACTCACAAAGACATCTTGTATATGCTCAGTGGCCACTTTATTAGGTACACCTGTACAGTATGCAATCTAATACAACTGTTCTGTCATAAAGTCTACTTTTATGTTTTACGATGCCTGTAATGTTCAGTTTTTATGGACACTGCAATAGGGGTGTTAATTACATAATATTCTTTAACTCTGAGGTCGTAGTTAGTGATGGTGTTGAACTGCATTATATTGAGAGATGTTTCTCATGTTCTGCCACTCTCATGTATTTAAATAGGGAGGGCAAAAAAATTATAAACATCTCTCAATATAATGTAGTACAATACAACACCACCTTTAACTATGACCCCAGCAGTAAACATATAATTAAATTTACACGTTGCTGACATTGCTGACTACATAAAGGTAGAATTTATGACAGAGCTCATGTGTTGGATTGCAATAGATTGTACAGGCATATCGAATAAAGTGGCCACTGAGTGTTGGAGAATGTATGTGGTCATGTGAATGGAAAGCAGAACAGAAATGTCCAGACGGTGCAGAGGGAAGTCAAACTGAGTGTCCAAGCAGGAAGGCAACACAACACCAGGCTCTAGCACTGATCATCTGAGCAGCTAACACTGCCATAAAAACTGTATTCATTTCACTGGATGTAGGCTGCGCAAACAGCTCACACTGATCTGCAGTCAGCGTTTAAAGCTACGTGAATATTTTCATCTGCACCATAAAGTCATAAAACACTTTTGTAATCTGTGCTGGAGGGACACTGACAGATTTTTTAGATGAAAAAACTAAAATTATGAGAGATGCAAAGCTATTGTAGCCAGCCTGTGAATGCAATTTTAGACCTTGGCCTACTTCTGCTTCACTTTATATACAATAAACAGTGGAACTATGAATGCCATATTAGTAAAATTTCAACACAAACTGTTTTTGGATGAACCGACTATTTTGTAGGCTAAACAACAAAACTAAACTTACTAAAGGAACTTACTTTAGATTCACATTGCAGTTGTAGAATGGATTACTTGCTCTTGGGTTGGGATCAGCAATGCAAGGATATTGCATTCTTCTCTCCCATGAGATTGTTGTACATAAATGTGTTTTTAAAACAATTTCAGAACTCCTCCCCAGTGAGTCATAATGCTCCTGACCCCACTTGCATTTCTGGAATGCAGAAGAAGAAGTGCCCTTTAAAAGATCATTTTTATGGCCTTTCTCTTTTATTAACACTTCATACAAGGAAAAAAAATACAGAAGAGGCAGGGGATAGAGGGATGTGACAACACACAAAGGTTCAAGGCCAATTTTGAAACATTTAAAGAATTTTGCCCCTGCCCTTTTCAGACTCTGTGCAAGCCACTGCATCGAAATGTGTTACATGCAGACCCCATGGCACTAGTGAAGAAAAATATAACTGCTACAAAGAGTGCCCAACAGTCACAGAATATCATAGAATATAGAACAATATGTGCACAGAAAACAGATCTTGTGCATTACAATACAGCTGCTGTAAAGATTTGAAATTATCGTAACTGTTCTCAGTGAAATCGATACATGTGAAGCAGGTTTGGTGAAAAAGACTTTAAGTGCAGAATGAAGGCCTGGAAAGTGCAGCTGCTATTGCACACCAGCCTGTCAACTCACTGCTGACATGTGAACTCCATGAGAGGAGCAGGCCTCTTTGTATTCTGGCCGAGCAGCCAGGTTGAATCCGTTGATACAATAGACAGCGATTTTCGAGGTGCTCAGAGGCTTTTCTTATGATGCCCTGGTGTGTCCATCTATTTACACGGTGAACCGATGCTTCATTGCTCGAGTGAAATTGCTGAAAGGATTCAGAAAAAGTAGCCAGAACTTTTTGCAGAAAATGATTGGAACATTGCAATGGGTGAACTTTTTGCTGCGACACAGCACAAAATGGCACCAGTATTTCACCAGGAGACAGCTGATCAATACCAAAAATTGAACGTGTTATTGTTTTTGCACATAATATCTTTTCACCAAACATTTCCTTTCAAGTAACAGTCTTTCTTGTCTCAGTTACAGGCACCTGAGAGCTCGCAGAGCTGCTCATGTTGTTTTCCCACTGGTCACCAACAGAGGTCAATAAAAATCTGTCAAAACTGACTCACCTCTTTGATTTCCATCTGGAAGACACAGGCCCTGACAGTGACTATGACTATAATTTTTTTTCTTGTTTAAAAAGGAGCCCTCACAAGACAAGCAAAGCCCATCAGTAATAATGATAATAGGAAAAAGAAAAAGACAAAGTAGAGAATGACAAAATAAAAAAGTTTACAGCACTTTTTTACAAAACAATCTGCTTCACAGCCTGATAAAATCAAAATACACGTACAGTGAAAAGCATTAGATATTGCTCATAAAGAGTGAAGAGAGCAGGTGGAGCAAATAAAACAATAATAAATACAGTGTAAAAAATGTGAAGGGAATAGTTTGAACATTTTGGGAAATATGTTCATTTGCTTTCTTGCTGACAGTTAGATGAGAGGGCTGATACCACTCTCATGTCTGTATGCTCAACATGACTGCAAACAGTTAGCTTAGCTTAGCATAAAGACAGGAAACAAATGTAAAAAATCCACCAGCTACCAGCACCTCTAAAGCTCACTAATTAACATGTTATGTCTTGTTTGTTTAAGCTGTACACAAACACAAAATTGTGGTTTTAGCTGTAGTTATATACTGGAACTACTTCTCTATGTGCACAGGGACTTCCTGGACTCTTGTCATCACCACGAGTTTACCAGGAAACCAGCAGAGACTCTGGGAAGTTACTGTGGTCAGCCACTGTTCACCAAGAAATAGTTCAGATATAACTCTGCATATGACCACAAGTTGTTGTTTTTACATTTTTATTTGTGCACAGATTAAACAAATGAGATATAACATGCTAAATAGAAACATTTCGAGGTGCTGGTAGGCAGATTTGCTTTTTACTTTTGGACAGAGCCAGACTAGTCGTTTTCTCCCTGTTTGTGCTCAAAGATGTAGTCTACGATTCTAATCCAGAACAGTTTTTGTCAAATTCAGTGAACAAACAGTCCGGTGTTCATACATAGCCCTTCAAATATCAACAAGCTTTCTCCAGAATCGTAGACTACACCTTTAACTAAGCTAACCAGCTGCTGGCTGTAGCTTAACAGTTAGCGAACAGATATTAGAGTGGTATCTTCTCATATAACTCGAAGCGAAGAAGAAGCAGTGTGTTTCCCAATATGTCAAACTGTTCCTTTAATATAATTAGAAGAAAAAGACCGGACCGGAAAAGGAAGACTTTTACCTAAATGTTGGTTCAAAAGAAGAGAGACTTCACAGAGAGTTCCAGAGCTGAAAGGCCCTTACTGTACCACATAGATCAGTGTTTTGTTCGAAATCTGTCTATCTTGGACTTAAATATCATTTTGCTTTCTGGCCACATCTCTGTGTGCAGCGAGAAAGCAGTATTATATAAACTTTTCCGTTTATTTCTGCTCCCTGCCCCTTCCTCCACCCTCTCCTTATTTATACTATCCTCCATCTCTCATCTCTCCAGCCTGACTCAGCCCTGCTGTTCTCCTCAGCCTACTTTCCACACAGCCTCTGTGTGTAATCTCATTATCGACTTGCCAGTAGAAAAGGGATTTATTTAATGTATTTGAGGAACAAACCACCAGAAGCTTAAAAACACTGTCTCCGGGGGTTCAGGGTGCTGTCTGTTTTTTTTGCATTGTTTCCCTAAACCATTTCAAGCCAAAAGCTAAGTCTGTTTGACTCCCATCACTTTCAGATGTGATCCCTCTGTGGCTGCCAGCAGCAAGTCACAGGAAGACGGATGAAACCTGGAGGAAGAAATATGAAGTGATTAACTCGTAGTCACTTTATTCCCCTTCAGAGAATGTGCCAACGACTCCCATAATGCCACTGTCAGCTCTCCTCAGAGTTTTTTTTGCATTCATTTCACATTAGGGGAATGGAATTACACACATCCTCCTATACAAGCCCTTCCTCCACTTCAAAGAAAAGTTGTGACGACAACATGAATTGAAAGTTTCATTAGCGTGTGTGTGTGTTGGTTGATAGTTAGGGGTTAATGGGTGAAAGGTCTGGTTGTTTCCAGACATGAATGTTAGAGTCCGGTCTCAGCCGGATCTGCAGCAAAGCTGATCACTGCAGAGAAGCCTTGACTAAGGGGATTTGGAGGAGAGGCACTGCACGGATATCTTATCCCTCTGCTTTTAAACTGGGTGCCTAATTGGCCCGTCTGTATTCTCAAACATGTATTTAGGATTCACCATGTTGTTACAGTTGGTGGGAATGTGAACTTTTGTTTTTTAAAGTAACAAAATCATATCAACTGACAGTAATCATGATACAGTCAGTCGACAAACTGGTTGGGTGGAAGTGTTGTGTTTTATGCAGCAGAAGAAGAACTGGAGCAGTGACAGTGGTTCAACAAAACAAGACAGAAAATCAGTAGAAGACACCACAGAGCCTTTGCATTAAAGATAAAAAAAACTGTAAAAAAAGACCACTCTGAATGGCCTATCAAGAACTGAGTCCAGACCAATAGTGTTTTAACAGTAATAAAAAAAACTATATTCTTCTTTTGTGTGTGGCCTGTATTCCACAAGGGTGTCTAATTGTCACTACATGACACTTTCACTCCCCTGAAGTGAAGAAAGAACATGCTAGATTTTCTATAGCATCTGCAAGGATTGAAGCTATACATTGGGTTAACAGTTCCCTACATGATTCGTATGCTGTATTTCAACATCTCGGTCATGACCCAATGATTTTGAACGTGTCACCAAAGGCTCTTAAAAAAAAAAAAAGAATTACCAGCTGTTGACAATAATGAACTGTCCTACAGTGAAATACGTCCTCCTGCAATCCCTTAATGGTGCTTTTAAAGATTCCTAATTCATTCTTCATGCTCTAGTCTTCAGTGAAAGACATTTTTAATGACATGGCATCTGTAGAAATTGCTTCACTGCTGCACCACAGTCACAAACATTTTTTACGATGTGTTGGGAACTTTAAAAGAAGAAGGGGAAATCCTGTACGTGCACTCCTTGTGACAATAAAATGGCTTCTGCACTTTAATTGTGAGTCACCAAAAGAGCATTTAGAAAAAAAATTGGCTCCCAAAAAAAAGAAAGTTAAGTCAAGTCAAGTCAAGCCAGGTCAATTCTATTTATATAGTCCAATCTGACAAATCACAATTGGCCTCAAGGGGCTTTACAATCAGTACAGCATACAATGCCCTCTGTCCTCAGACCCTCGAATCAGAAAAGGAAAAACTCTACAAAAAAAAGTGATAAAGCTAAAAGGTGATGAAGCATGTCTAACATCCTTAACCATTTCCATGTTAATTAGGTCTTCTTTGCTAATGACTGTGCAAGAGACTTGAGAAATATCTCTAATTGGGTTAACTCAAGTAATTGTAGGATATACTACAGTTATCTTACAAAAGTATAGTTTTAAGATTCTTCATTTTGTGGGCCGATTTTAGGAACGAGCTTTCGGAACAATTGGATCCAGCTTTTTATTTCATTTTTGCTTCATCTGATGACCCTGAAATACAAACATTGTGAGGCAGGCATTACCTAGAATACAAGTCATAAAAGCTCAACATACCTCCAATACGTATCTATAAGTTTTAAATAATAAAATCTTCAAATGTAATTACCTTCTATTGAAAGATCACTATTACTTCACTTACACTGCCATTTGTTTTTATTCTGGACTTTACATATCCTCTAGGATGGAAAGCCCCTGGAAATATGCAAGAGCAGGTAGGTTAAATATTCAGTTGTTGGAATATTGAATATGTATAAGTCTGAATCGCTCATTGGATTGGGGGATGTTTGAGCTCTGAAGACTATGTTCTATTTCAGCTGTTCAGCGAATTTGGATTTGACTTTCATTCGTTCCAGTTTCACTGATTATACACCAGAGGGCACTCCTGCTAAAGCTTTGAAGATGATAGACCAGGTTTACACTAAGGCACCTAATGGTATACATATCCCTCGGTTTCATCTCATGGAACTTGGTCTGCTATTGATCATTCTGTGTGTTCGCCATAAACACACTCACATTTGTTTTTTTACATGTACGTGCTTTTTTCTCAGAACAACAAAACAACACACATATTATCAGACAATACACTCCAGTGAACCCTTCAAGCTCCCCAATCAGTGGGACATTTGAATTTTTAAGGTAACAGAGGACATCCTGTTGATTCTGTGAGCCATAAACTTTTACCTCACTGTTTTTGATCGGAAAATTAAAACTGACAGTGATCTCTTTGAAGCTTCAGAAGTATCTCTAACACTCCCTGAATCTCAGAGATAAAAAAACATCTCTTAGAAGTGCTTTAACTTGGAATAGAAGAACTATGCATACCAATGCATGCGCCACATCCTCCGGGAAGGATATAATTCTGCACAGCTTACTGTGTAATGAATGTTATGTTAAGTTGATGAGCATACAGTAGGCATTTTCTCCAGTGAATACACCCACACAGCATCTGGAATGCAGAGCTTAAACTTGTTAAGTGTATGCATGTTTATCTATATAACAGAACCCAGAAGCAAAAACCAAAATATTCACATGATCTGGGATGTAAAATAAAGATAGACTGTATACTGAACTTGGACATGAAATTGTATACACATTCATGAACAGATATATTCCATGCTATTGAATTACTCCTAAGAAATATTCCTTAAAAGCCATTTGTAATAACAGTTGACTGTGGAAAAAATCCTTTTAAAGAAAGGATCAACATCATATGGCAGAGGCGGGAAAAAGCTACCAAAATATTTAGGAAAATTTACACTGATTCAGTGTAATGAGCAACTTTTAAACCCAAGAATAATACAATATATCTTATTTTTGCAGAGTGGAGGTCAGTGAAGTCAGAGAAATCATATTTACATTTGATTTCTTTTACAATGTCAAAACAAAGTTTTTGTGTTTGCACTGGTATTTTTAAGAACACTAATTTGGCATGAATGATTAACAAGAAATCCAATTATCTCAGGTTTCTCATATTCTGTGCATATAATTTGTCTGATGAGACTCAACAGTTTGACCATGACTCTTCCTACACTGTTACAAGTGTTGTATATGCTAAAAATGCAGCAGTTTGAGTGTTTGTTTCAGGAGCACAGCCGGCAACTAAAAATATGAAATATCTGAAAAATGGTGAACAGATATTTCTACCCCAGCTCTTATAGTAATCAGTGTGAGGATACTGAAATTGTTGCAGATTTTCTTAAATTAAATCATTGATAATAACTTTGTAATTGACTTCAGAGACATTAATATGAGCTGTTAAAAAAGAAAATTTTATTCATTTGCATTTTGGCTTTGGCAGAGAGGACAGATTGAAATGAAACAAAGATGAGGGTAGCTAAAAAAAAAACTAATTGCTAATTATAATATTATATTATTTTAGTTGCTAGTTCTGCACACACAAAGTAAAGGAACTTTATTAGACTATGAGTTTTTAATACAACACAAACACTATTTAACGATATTAAGATAAATGTGAAATGTATTTTGTTGGTCCATTGAAGAATGGCGATCATAGGTTGATCACTTTATTTACCAACTTATTCACTGACAACTGGAGCCGAGTGTGTAAACATGCATTCAATACCTCTTTGATTATCCTGATTCTGATTATGGTAAGCTGTGTAGCAATAAAACAAGGCCCCATCCTTGTTATGGTTCACATAAAATGCCCACGAGCTGATGATAAAATTATTTCAAACTGTATTTTCACTCAAGTTGTTTGTATATATTCTTGGAGGGAGTGAAAGCGAATAGCTTTAATGGGCCCACTGCTTCTTCCCAACTGTGTGGCTGATTGTCAAAGGACCATGGCAACCTATCTGGATCCTCCTTAACAGCAAGAAACAATTAATGCAGAAAGAGATTGTAATGTGAAGCAGAGACAGACTGGGCTATGATGGTGGAAGGGGGTCGTCTACAGTTTTGGTGGCAGGGTAGAGGTGCATTAGGGCGGACTGAGAGAGCACTTAATACTAAGGGAGGGCGGTCTGAATGAGGGTGCAAAACTGTCTCGGAGTAAGAGCACAAAAGCAGAAGAAGTGGCATTTCAGTGCTGTTCTTCGCATATATGGTAAGATTTATAGTGCTTTTTTTGTGAGATGGATGACATAAAATGATTCGTATCCAACAGGACCCCATTTGTTGGTGAGCAGGCTCAGAACAGCCACAGTTACCAGCACAGGTTTTAATCCCTGGCTTTTCCAATGGACGGACATAATACAGGCCCTGTTCGAGGTGAGTGTGTTGCTGGCCAAGACTCCTTGGCCGAGCCACTCCAGTCTGGTCTGTGACAGACAGCTCTGCTCATCCCCATGTGAGTGTCTGCTGCCTGTATCGACTCCCCTCCAACGCATAATTCCATTAATCAGTTCAATTTCCCTGTGGGCAGTGGTTTATTTCCGTCATCAAATGCCTGATGAAATCTTTAGACGCTGCGTATTAGGGAACAATCCCTACAAATAGCTGATAGTGTTAACCAGTCACAAGCTGCGCCGAGGCATCGCTCAGCTCTAATTTGAAAGGGAGTGAGGTGATAATGCGATGTGTCATCCTTTTGTGGGCGTGCATTAATGGCGCCAGCCAAGATGGCAATTGATGGCGAATCAACTTCTTCCAGCAGGAAGGGAACAGGAGCGGGAGGGGGGCTCGGGTCGGAGGAGAGCGAAAGAACATTGACTGGCAAACTGCAGAGCCACAGCGGCCTTTAATCCATTACTTCTCCTGATGGGGAAGGTTTACTGCATCTGAGCCGTAGATGGCATGTGCATTTCAGTCTCTCTTTTCCCTCCTGCTCTCTCTCCTTCTCTGGCTGAGCTGCCTGTTACTCTGAGTGTTGTGGGGCTTGATGTGTGCAATCCAGGATAAATGTGCTTAATTTATTCTTTTAGTTCATTTGCTTTTCTTATAAGTCTCTAACAGTGCTGGATGAACATGTTGAGGATGTACTGTCTTGGAAAAAACGAATTGCACCATGTCTACACAGGACAGAGCATAAGCGCCGTATGTCTATACACAGTAAGCACGTAATCACCACGGGGGATGGGGTCATCCNCCCCCCCCCTAATATATGAAATATGGAAATGTGTCCCCCCCAATAACTATTTGTAATGACCGGTCATGAAAACACACAGGATGCTCACTGAACTCTTCCTGCTTCATGTCAACCAGCAACACTAAACACAACAGCTGTGACTGGCAAGCTAAAGTTTTTGGCCATTCTGTATCCTCCGCCCACGCACAGTCCATCACTCACACGTCTACGATACAGGTAAAACACAGTCTGTTTAAATCGCAGCATCACTGATGCACAAGTTAGACATAAACCTGTGTGTTACTGGTGTTGATGATGAACTCATAAGGTCGGGTGTTTTTCAGTGTAAGAGGCTGGAGGATGATCTCCGACACTGTTGATTTGTCACTAAACTGTGTCACTGTGAACCAACCAGTTATCACTGTTTTGTTGGTCCGAACGCACACACGCTTGCGTTTGGCAATTCTGTGCACTAGAGCACATCGTCTGTGGTGCACAGTCCTTACCACTCTGCCCTGTATGTTCTGTGTTTTACTGAACATCAAACGTGTAGCTGCTGGCTAAAGAGATAATACTGACATAAAAAAAGCAGAAAATATAATCTTTATTGTTGTCAGAATTGTATAGAACCAAGATGAAATTCATGGAAATGTGGACACATTTGACCTCAGAACTAAATCCCAACATTGCTACTGGCTCTTGGCCCAAACTGCGTCAACATCATCAGTCAACCCATCAATATCAGTAACAACAGCAGTGATCTGCTGCAGTAGAGTGATAACTAGCTGGCTCTACGCAGTCCAATTGTAACAAACAAAGGGCTTCATCTTACGAAACACTGATAGTTGCTTGTTATCCGTGGGTTTCTGAAGGGACATTTTGAAGCCAAATCTAGGTTTGTCATTGAGATGATCATCTTTTTAATACTGGAGCCAGAAAAGGATGTATTTATTTAACAGTGTGAACCTCAGTGGAGCAGAGGCAGTTGGACTATCATGACAAACCAAGGTTAGAATATCCCCCAAATATGTGTCTCTAGACTTAAACTTAATAGATTCTTAAAGCTTAAAAGTTGCCACCTAAACACACTTTAGATGAAATACTGCGTCCTTGACTGATCAGTCTGTACCTCCATATCAGCCACAGTGTTTACCACTTGTACAATGTTCTGCCAAGCAACAATACGGTGTAAATAATCACCAACTTATGATTTATGAAAGGGGATTTCTTGTATCTTACTGATATTAACTGAGGCCAGGGTTTTTTCAGCTTCAGGGTACACTATGCATTTGGTGGCTGTGTTTTGTTGTGTGGGCACCGTATCATTTTAAGTGATTCATACCTCTCCAACGGGTCCTTATCTACCAGCCACCCAAACACCCTCAACGGTGTTCTCATCATAACTGCTGGGGCAGCTGCCATCTGTCTGCTCAGCGTATGCACCTCCCAGATGGGTCATCACACAGTGGATACACAGTGGTGACAGCACATAGATACCACATGTGTACACATTTTTTCATAGTAAGATACAAAAGCTACTGTCCTCATCTCCAGTGAATATTTGAGGTATTTGTACTTGATTTGTGCTTGATTGTACCTGATTATTTGCATTTTGCCTACTTTATACTTTCAGTATTCAGAGGTAAGTATTGTACTTTGTACTTCACTACATTTATTTGACATAGTTAATGGTTACTTTGCGGATAAAGATTTTACATACAAATCATATAAAATATTATGCATTGTAATAGATTAAACTACCCAACAGTATTAAGTAGTAAAATTGGTTCCACATTAAAATACTCCACTTACATGTTTGTGCACCACTAATAATAATCCAGTAATATACTAATCCATCAAAGTACTTTTACTTAAGTAACGTTTTGAATGTAGGTATTTTCCTGTAACAGAGTCAAAATATGACAAAATGTATCTCTAAATGTGCTGAAAATATGATCAAACTCATTAATGCAGTAAATATAGTAGCTGAAGAATAGCCCATGTCTAAGATGATGTCAGTAGCCTACATTATCTGGGACTTTATTATGCTAACAGCAGTATTGTAATCTATTTTATAACTGGTTTTGAGGACCTTGTATTTCCACTTTGGGAGCCTTTATGCTTTTTGTCCACTATATTTATCTGTCAGATTAGTTTCTTTCCAGAGTCAGCTTTTTTAACTGAATATGAGATAAACTTATAAACTACAGCTGTTATCAGGTAAAAATCTTGCATTCCCAAATTGGCAACTTTTTGGAAATATAAAAAACAGCCTTGTTTTACTTCAATGACACAAGGCATTTTTGCTTTAGAGAGTTTTAAAAAGTTTCCTCAGCCTGAATAGATTTATCTTACAGGGCACATAAATCTCCAGTTTTTTAAAGTATAATGTTAATTCATCAATAATTTGCCAGTCTGATATGGATCATTCTGCACAATGAGTACTTATACCTTTAATACTTTTACTTTTACTTGGATCACATTGTGAATGCAAGACTTTAACGCAGTATTTTTAAATTGTGATATTAATGCTTAAGCAAAGGATTTGAGTATATTTTTCCACCACTGCCTTTCTCACACCAACATGGCCTAGATTTTGGCATGTTGCATCACATTGTTGTCATATTTTGTATGTCTGTCCTGTGCAGATAAAAAAAAGTCTCGATCCAACAAGTCATACTTGATTGATAACTCAAATTCATCAAGAATGCCAGATTTGTCACACCAACTCACAGCAAACTGAGAATAAAAGCTAGCAAAACAACAAAAGCCATTCACTGAATAAATCTGTCTACTAAGCTACAAAAAAAGATTATTAATAAATGATGGCACATAGAGTTGACTAGAATATAAAACAGATAGAAAAGAATGAGTATGATACAGAGTTTACCGACTACTGTGGTCCGTATTTTTCTGCTCACATGGTTGAAAGTACTTTACATAGCTGCCAGCATCCTGATGAAATGAAGTATCATACATCTGTTCTTTGTGATTAGAATTGGACAAGTCCAATCACAGAGAAATGGGACAATAAACTCTCAGAGCGTCCGATTGGACCGTAATATCTGCATTAATACATACACCGCTTCTTATCACAAAGACCCGCACTTCATACAGCTACCCCCAGCCTTTTCAATGTACACACTAGCACCTTATTTCCCTACGAGAGCTGTCTTTATAATAGCCAATTGTTTCTCCATCACAACAAACGCACAAACCTCAGCCAATAAAGGAATCTATGAGTAACCCTGTGCACATTTCATCACACAGCTGCAGAGTGTTCCCACAGTATACCATCACTGATAGGCAGGCTTCAGAGATGGAGAATGAAAGTAATATGCACAGGTCCTGCCCTTAATTTGTACATACATTCTTCTGCATTTACACAAAAAGCAGGTGGGGGGTACAGGCTGGGCTTTGCTAAGATTCTCGTCTTTGGCAGCTCTACACTGAGAAAGGCAACAGCTGTTCATTTGATGCCGCCTGCACCTTTGTTGACCCCATTTCCGTCTGTGCGGTCGCTGAGACAGTGGAGAAATTAGTTATATTACCCGCTCCCTACTGCGGCAGGTCTAGCTGTGATTCTGCCCAGATTCTGTCCATTACAGTGGCCCCTCTGTCTGATTAGCCCCAACACACTCACTAACATGCCAAATCACTGCCTCGCTCAGCCGACGCGAACCTCCACTCTCTGACAAACAGACATAGAAAACAGCAACTCCAAGGCAGATAGGCAGAAGTGTGGATGACAAATGTGCTTACTTAAATGCAGACAGCAAAACAAAGTTGTTTTGTTCCAGACCAAATGTCTGGAACACTATACGGATATGATTGGCAGTGTATTCACAAAGATCATTTGAAAGTAACACAGCATATTAAGACATTGTCTTTTAAAGATGCTCACAGCTGTATATTGTATCGTTCAGGATAATGTCTGGGTTGAATCTTTATTTTAAAAAGAGGGATGAATTATTTCTGTTGTGTGAAATCTTGGCATGCCGAGATGTCGAGGAGTAAAAACTCACAATCATTTTCTTTGAATACGTCATACTAACAGGTATCAAGCTGATGCAAGTGAAAGATGAATAGGAGTTTCCAGAGTTAATAAGTTATTTTGTAATAAATAATAATAATAATTGATAAATTGACAGGTTTTAATTATATGCTCAGAATGACTGCTGTCCAGAGTCCTGATCCTGCAGCTGATCCTGGAGCTAACATCCTGCTGAGTTTTGGCGCTTCCTTGCAAAGCTTTCACCAGATCAACACTCCTGCCACTCCTAGTCTACATATGATTTTGTGTTTAATTGTTGGCCAGCTTTAGTGAGTTAACTCTTGTTTTGGCTTGTAAATATCTGAGACCACATTACATTTTTGAATACTTGCCCTTTGCTTTCTACACTTGGGTCCAATTTAACAGCATTACAGCAGGGCTTTTAGAATACTGTTGTCGTCAAACAGAGCAAAAAACCTTTCTGTTGTATAGTGTTTGTTTCTAAATCAAAAACCCTGTCAATCAATTTGAGTAGCAACAGGTTCCAATTGTGTAGAAGGGTTGGTGACCCTTTTGTTTACATTTTGATCACAGATTGGGCCTGGCACTTCTACATCAATAATGATGTCTAGAGAGAAATAGAAATGGCAATACATCATTAACATGAACATAATAATGAAATAATTGCAAATGATTTGATGTGTCCATTTGTGTAGCACAAACACTATGTTCCATTCTGTCTTTTGCAATCTGTTGTTTACGTCAGTTGACTCATTGCTTTGAGCAAAACTTTGTTTCCTGTCACCTCAATCAGATCACTTAGGCAGGTTTCATAAAGATTTCACGCATATTGTCCAATAAAAATTCTGTATTTGTTATTATAGATTTGCTTTACATGGATTATTTGCAGCAGATAACTTTTGGTGTAATTACTATACATACATTTACAATATAAATGTGTACTCATAATTACAACATAATTAAAATTAAAGTTGAGTATCTGCAGTGCCTACCATAAAACAGCACAGTGAAAGGTCCATGATTGCACTGCATTTACTAAATACACTAGCAACAGTTTACAGTGATAACAGGCTATTAGTAATTAGTGACTAAAATAATGCACTGATATGTGCAGTGATTAGTTGTATTTACTGTAGTATTTATTATATGTACTCGGTAATTCTACAATATTTATATATTAATGTAATTATATATAATTATATAATAATACCAGGCTAAATTCTGTACCTACTATATCTATATTTAATGTTAGTGTAAAATAAAGTACTGAGGCAGTAAGATTGTCCCAGTTAGGACTCAAATCAAAGTGTGGTGTTGACGTGATATACATTCATAAATCTTACATGGTGAATTAGGTGACTGCTTTTTCAGAGAGACTGCGAGGAAAGAAGTGGTAGAGAAGGTTGTGGGTGTGGATGGGAGTCATGTCCCAGCATTCTGACAGTATATCATGGAAATGGTTTTCTTTTTGTTCCATGGCTGACATTATTCATACTACATTATTATGAATATTACAGCTATTTTCAAGAAAACCCATGCGGATTCTGCAAATTACATGTTGAACTGCAGCACAGAGTGTATGGTCTCCACCTCTGTCTACCCCCCATCCATTTTTATTGACTTTATGCACAAGAGACATTTTAACTGAAATACCCTTTTTTAATATTCACCCCCAACACAGCAGTCTAAGTCATATCGATTGTGGCTGAATTAAAAGTACCTGATGCAGGGCATCTCTAATCCGCAGGGTCTTTTAAGAGTCACCTGGTCTGACAAATGGGCCCTTTTAAAGGAGTATAATGTGTTCTTAAATTATTTTATTGATGGGAGGGGGACAGCCACTCCAGGTACCCATACAAACTGACTTAACACGCTGTGAAAGGGTCAATTTGGCCTCCATTTTCCATTTCTTCGTTATCTGCATTTAGAGTCATGCTGAGAGGCTCGATGTGAGCTGGGATGGGCTTTGAGGAGGTTCGGCAAATTTCCACATTTAGTTGCATTTAAGAGGTTCTTTCATTGCACTTGAAATTTGCTAATAGTTTGTGTTTGCTGTGTTGTGGGCTGGGAGGTGTTGTGGTACTTGATTGTTTTGACCTCAAGGAATTGTCCAGTACAGATGTATATATATATATTGGTGCATAGATATTTGCCAGTTAACAGTAAGATTTGCATCTTACTGTTAACCGGTTAACCTGTCAATACTTATTATACTATTTATGACACCTACCATTAACCTACTACATTTCTGTTATTGTGTACACTCGTTTTTGCACATTACGTTACTGTTATATTTGCACTCAGTATATTTGCACTCTTTCCTACTTTGTATTGCAACTGCTGCACAACAATTTCCCTCAGGATGAATAAAGTAATCTCTTATCTTATCTTACTTATCTATACTTTTATTTCTCTATATATACATAAAATGTTCAAAGGAAAAGGACAAGAAGTGGTGTGGGGCCTCAATGCACTACTACCTTTTTCATTAATTGTAACCTTTGTTTCTTTCTCTGTGCCCATGCTTTCAAGCTCAGAATGATATTTATTGCAAGTGACTTTCTATATAAATCAAGTTTCTTCAAACCTGAAAAAGATAAGTGATGCTTGTGACTTTTAAAGTGTTGCTTGAACCCCTCAATTCTCCCCGACATAGAAAATCAAAAGTCTGCCCTCTCCTACAGTAGGTTAACACATGACACAAAGCTTTTCAACCCTCCCCATGTATGTCTAACAAATCCGCTCCAAGAAGGAGCCTCATGCAGAGGCCAGTCAGAATGACATTTTGTCTGTCATAAGCCTGGCAATTCCCCCCTGAAGATGAATGATTAATGTTGAATGGAGGAGAAAAGGTGTGTAACGCTTTTCAAATCAGCAGACTCTGTAAAAGGGAGACCGCTAATTACATAGCTGTTTGTATGACCTCTGCTTAAGTGCATGAAAGCCTCCTGCAAATGACAGGTGAAATTGCATTTTCAAGTAACATTTTAAAGGTCCATGTGGGCACTCTGCCTAATAAAGCCATTTGTAAATGACTCCTCTTTTAGACTCCATTAGGAAGTGGAGCAAGGAACATTTCATCATAGGATTCAGAGTCAATAAGCATGTAATCAGGATGTCCAGAGAATGTAGCAACCAGTGAAGGGGATAATTAATGAGATTGCCTTATGAACTGCTTAATTACTGACTGTTGGCCTCCTCAATTGTCCCTCCAAGTGCTGCATTTGTTCCCTAGTTGCCATTATGCCCTGATTGACAGAGGTGGCAACCATGGGAGAGAATCAAGACATCTGAGGGTATATTAATTGGCTATTTACACATGTAAACCAGGCTGACAATTACTGCTACCAGTGATTAATATGTCTGAAGAGGAGAGGTCAGGCTGCAGTAAATAAGCCTTGAAGTGTAAACATGACAACGTCAACAATTTATCTGCGTCCACATGATGAGACATTACATGACACAGATATTTGGCTGGATATGATTGTATTTTTACAAAATGTTTACTTGCATTTAAACGCTGGAGTGAATGTTTTCAGACATTTACATATCTGCTAATGTACAGTCATTTAGTTGATTATTATTGTCTCCCATTTCAATAGTTTGAAGATAAGATACAATAAGATAAAGATAAGATTAAGATATCTTATTGTATAATGTTATATATGTGAGCTGTACATGTATTGTACACACACTGTAATATTATAATAGCATGAATATATGAATATACCATAGAAATCAAAGAGAATACCATGATATATCATATAACAATATAAAAGCACAATAGTTACATTATAGTATTAATGTATAGTGATATAAGTAATATTGTGCAATTATAAAATAGATATGCTGCTTCTTACTAGTCCCACAGTAATAACAGTAATGGTCATATAAAATCAGGGACAAGGCGCAGCTGTGTGTTGTAAAGTGTTTATAAATGCAACATTAAGACAAATACTGGTCTGCAGGTTTTTCATTATTGTCACCATCAGAGGAGAACAATCACAGACTTGAAATTTAAATAGTAAAATAATAGCACACACACGCACACTGAAAGTCAATTCATTACAACTGGGGAAATAAAACAGCCACTGAGTCAACACTACACAGTCCAACACACACACACACACACACACACACACACACACTTGTTTCCTTGTTTGATCATTTGCTTAAACACCCAGGAAAGATGGAGAACAAGTATTAAGACTTAGCAGAGGGGTTAAAGAGGGTTAAAGCATGTGAGAGTCAGGGAGGAGAGCCACTCCCAGGTTTTAGAGTGTGTGTGTGTGTGTGTGTGTGTGTGTGTGTGTGTGTGTGTGTGTGTGTATTTGGGATGTGGAGGGGAGCCAGGGTTATTCAGAACCACATGAGTCCCTGCACATCCGGGGTCCAGGTCTGGGCTTTGTATATCCTGGCCAA
>NTHP01000140.1:295429-316226 GCA_003416845.1 Oplegnathus fasciatus | reverse complement strand
GGGGGGGGGGGGACCCATACAGATTTGCTTAATTGGGTTTGACTCCCACAATTACAGGGTAATAATGGCCTTTTCAACCCGGCCATGCCGAAGTGAAAGGCAGTTGCTCCGCGCACCCGCATGCTGTCAGATGGTTTATAGCAGAGAGCGAGCGACAGAGAGAGGGGAGAGAGAGATGGGGGGAATTGGCAATGGACTTTGGTTAAGCAGTGGTTATTGAGTCTTTGATAGGGCTCCAGGAGGCCAGGGCAGCAACAATGACAGAATTAATGGGCAAGGCACGATGAGAATGTCAGCTCAGCGGGAGGCTGCTGTGGCCTTTGAGCTGCCTTCTGACGCCTCTGTGATTGTGCTCTCCACAACACTGTGAAAAGGCTTGACCTGTTTGTTGGTGGATCTGGTCTTGAATACATTTTTACAAGCTATTGTGCTTATCATAGCGCAATACCCTGGAGTTGTCTCTGAATGAGGGACCAACGTAATGAGGCCATGATCAAGTGGACATATTTTGCTAATGCGTACACATACAGTTGTTTTACAGTTGACATGTTTTTCAAATTAAGACTGGTGAAATACACTCAAGCAGACTGGAGTGGTGGCAAAGGAAATGACATGCTAACTTCACCCATGCAAACATTGGGACATTTTTATCTGCAATATAAGACAATTATAAAATGCACTAAGCAAAATGACCAACCATGACGTATTGTGTTGTAGACAGTAAAACAATGTTAAAGGTTAAACTTCAGTCAGCAACACTAAAGCCAAAACATGTCTGTACGAAAATGCTGAAAAATCGTTTCAAAGCACACAATAACCATTAGCCAAGAGAACCATGACTGCTACAAGTAGTGATGCTGTTTCCAAATAATGATATTTATTTGACAGTAGTTTAAGATGTGTGTATCTGCAGATGTTGGATTTAGGGATGAACATTTTCATGATTATAGGCTAAAAGTGTCATGGTAAACAGTATTATCACGATAATATCATCGATTGAACTTCCCTAAAATACTACTATTAGGGCTAAATGTAGTAAAACTGCTTCACACTTCTGCGAACACTGAACTGTATATTGTGGCTTTGATGATAAATGGCCGCATTTATACAGCGCTTTTATCCAAGCACTTTATAAGGTTTTTGTCGCGCACACACTCACGCACCAAATGCAGCGAGCTACCACGCAGGGTGCTGGCCTGGCCATCGGGAGCAATGTTGGGGTTCAGGATCTTGTCCAAGGACACGTGAACAGGAGGAGGTGGGGATTGAACCACCAACCCTGTGTGGACAACCCGCTCTACCTCCTGAGCCACAGCCACCCCGCAGCTTGGTTGGACTCTGGAAATGAACTAACATCAAATACACTTATAACACCAGAAACAAAAACAGGTTGGCTGTTTCAGGTTTAAGACAGTTGGACTGGAAATTGCTTACAATGCAGCCGGTGTCTCTTAGTGTGCAAGAGTGCAAGAACTTTGTACTAAAGGTTTCCTGCTGGGTGTTAATAGTCAAAAGTGATGACCAAGGCACAGTTTTTTTTTTCAGTTTTTAAAATTTTTTTTTTCTTTGGCACTGTCACCTTTATTTGAGTGGTGGTAAAGATGCAGACAGGAAATGTGGGGGAAGATAGAGGCAACAAAGTTCCCCCTGCTGGGAATCAAACACATGGACTTTGTGGTTATGTGGTATTTGCCATAACCATTATTGCCCCATACCACTACACAGTTATATTGTGTTGTGTTCATGGTGCCTTCAGAAAACGGCTATAATCACGGTAATTGACGGTAATAGAAATTGTTGGTTGTACTGTTACCATCAGAATGTTTCACCACAGTATATAAACCAGTAACACATCTCTAGTTGGATTATATCCAAAGCTTGTATGTCCTGGTAACATAAATATAATGGTTCAGAGATTCAAAACGTAGGAAGGAAGTGAAAACCATGTTTGACTTCATACATTTTTGAATTTTGAATTTTTGAAGGCGCCGTATCAAAAATACTAGAGTACTTTAAAGCTAATGATAGGATGAGTCAGGAAACGCTAGGCACACACAGACTGGAGGTTCAATTGCAGCACAATCCCACTTGTAGCACTGATATTGCCTCAATTACTCGCTTTGCCATTTCATTTGATTAGATAACATTATTCATTCACATATGGTGACTGGGGTGTAGTTATTTAGAAGTCTTTCCTTTTATCTTTCTTTACATTTTTAATCTTTACATTCAGTTTATAAAGCGTAAAGGCAAAATGTGACCGTCTTCTTGAGTAGCCTTTGAATCCACATTTTGATAAGAGAGTAGTAGTTGTGCTACAGAAAATACAGATAGAAAGAAATGTGCTCTGTCCGTAAAGCATCAGTGTGTATGAGACGGCATGTCACTCTTTGTGCACATGAGACAAAATCCACAGGTCTGACACACACACACAAAAAGTTTCCTGTGTGGGCCAACTTGTATGGACTTTAAAGTACCCTGCTGTCAGTCATGATTAGCTGTAACGATGGGCCCATTTTGACACTTCAGAATCAAGTCTTGCCAAATAGCCCTGGGAAGAGGAGCCACATGCTACGAGATGGCTTTTCCCTGATATAATTTGTGGCTGCAAATTACAAAACAGAGGCAGAAATAATGTGTAAAGTCAAGTTTGGTGAGGGAGAAAATGGAAAAATTTAGGGCTGTGTGCCACTCTAATGGATATCCTTGTGGCTGGGAGAAAATGGGACTCAATAATGTGTCCTTAATGTCTGCCAGCGCTGTTTCGGGGAACGTATCAGAAGAAATGTCCCCTGCCATTTCTGCAAGCAATCACTTAATGGGACGGGCAAATCTCAACAAAATGGATGTACTGATCTATTTCTGGACTTGACAGATGGAATGAATCTGTGGCTCTTGCAAGACAAAAAAGAAAAAGGTAGAAGGCAAAGAAAAGAACAGGCTACAAACAAGGAAAGATAAAAACAAGCCTTTCACGATTCATTCAGCTACACAGCATGCCTGCAATGTTTGTGTGTGGCTTAAGTGCAAACACTGACAGGAATTTCAATTATTTAATTAGGGAGGGAAAATGAAAAGACTTAAGTGTTGTGATTTCTGCAGTCTTTCATAGATCAATCTAATGTGCGCTCACATTGGAAATCAACCAAGATGGAAGAGGGGCAAGTGAAGTAGCGTCTTCCTAAATCATGCAATTAAAATGGCAAATTAGTTTCTTGATATATTCATTTAAGTGGTTAAGTGGAAATGTTTTTCTCCCCGTCCACACGGCTGTCTCATGGGTGGGTGTGGAGAGGCAGCGCCATCCACATGCTCTTATGATTAGAGCCGCCGTTCATTTGCTGAGAAAACGTTGAAAGCACTTGCTGCACAAATTAGCCATTTGAAGGCTTGAAAATTCAATTCCGAGGAGTTGATTTAAGCATTTAGGCAAAGCGTGGCTGGGACGTAAAGATTTAGAAGCATTTTGCCCACTAATGTCGATAACTTTCAGAGGCCATTATAGGTTTTTGTGGCCTTGTGCCTTGTGAACGGCACAGCTGGAAAATAGCAGCATTTCACACTTTTTGGCTCGTTTCCGTCACCTTCACACCTCTATTCTTACATGATCTATAGGCTGTTTTCCTGTTGAACAGCTTTGTTGTTGTTATAATTTGGACATTTTGTCCATAATGAAAGGTCATCTGATGCTCAGCCACTTGTTCCATTAGCACGAAGATGGATCGAAGCTTCTGATTGATAGGATAGGATCTGTTAGTGGGGTGTATTTGGCGTATATGAAGAGAAATGGAGTGTGGCATTGAATTTACTAAATGTAGAAACATGTAACATACTGAAAAACATAGATAGAGGTAAGTAAAAAACAATTAAAAACAGAAATTAGAGAAAAATTCAAGGACTCCGGGAATGGACTTGAAGAATGAGATATACAATAACAAAAACATGCATCTGATGATGATTTCTAATGCAGGGTTTCATGTACTATGTGACTATAAATGTAAGGACATTTTTAGATTGCTTCAGCTGTGAATTTTAGTGTCAACATAAATTTTGAAAATCTTTGAATAAAAAAATCTTGAAAAAGAGATATTGCTTGTCACCAAAGCCTTGCAGTCATGTGTTTATATTGCCATGAATCCTAAAAATATTGTTTTTGCACGTGTCTGTGAACACAGAAATAATACTGAATGATTGCAATTATTACAAAAATGTATCATTAAGGAACCCAAATCCCAGTGATTAAACTGAGAGGCAGTTAATGTGATTTTTAGAAAAATCCTTCCCTATCAAACTTACAACAGCTTTAATGCGATGTGCCATTTGTCTCCTTCAAGCTGCAATTACAAAATAATATTCATCCTGCTGTTTGTTGTTGTTCCTTGTTCCTGACCTATTCAGATCCTTTACTTAAGTAACAGTACCACATTGTAAAAAAAACTCATAAAAGTAAATTAAAATTATACTTGAGTAAAAGTAATTTGTCATTTCAACATGAATTTGGTTTGGTGAGCTCACACAAAACAAAACAAAAACAAGAACCCCACCTCACATACAGTGACCACCAGGACATAAAATCTATTAAGTAATAAATAATAATAATAATTAAAACAAGCGTTCCCATGGGGATGCTATCAGTGTCACAACCAGCTATGATGTATACCAATGTATACATAACCTTTGCAGTGTCTTACAGACAGGAATGATAGCAGCACATTAATGATTTAAGAGTTAAAGGTTCTGTATGTAACAAATTACATGTATTAATTTTTTTTCAATTGTTTTTTATTACCAATGTGTGAACAGATTGTAACATAACTTAAAAAATGAGACCTTCCCCGACTTTCTCGTTGTCTATACTCAGGACAGTTTTTCTGGGAAAATCCAACGGATGTGACATTTATGCCTTGCCTCTCTTCAGCTCCGCTACAGCACCAACAGTGTGCAACACGAGCTAACGTTAGCTCTATGATACTACTTCATATTTATACAGATATAATTTTAAAGTTACACAATATGTAGATATCTATGTGTATAAACAATAACTTAGCTGCCGTATTTATGCCTAATTTAGATGATGTTATTTTGAGAATTGAATCAACATGATGCCTGTCAATCATGTTCAGTCTCGTGTGTGTCTGCAGTTGACTGACTTATTTTCTAAATGTTGCACACAGAACCTTTAAGGGTACAAACAGTCTCTGTGTTGGTGCTGTTGCAGAAACTGCTGTCCTAGTTCTGATACTTTTCAGTCTTTTAAAAGAAAGGAGGAAGTTAAAGATGCAAATGTGGTAAGGTGGTTAGCGGGATGAGAGGAGTCATGAAGAATTTTGTGTCCCTTATTCCGCAGTCTAACAGTGTGGATTTCTGCAAGGGATGGTAGCTCCTGGCCTATGATTTCTGATGCAGTGTGTACCATTTTGTCCAGATGTTTCCTGTCTTGGTGTTTCCAGTCAACAGTGACGTAATGTTGACTTCCCACTTTAAAGAAGCGTAAATTGTTACACTGAAGAATTTGTAGTGCTCCACCTGATGTATTTCCTGACCATATATGACTAAAGGTAGGTGGTTGCTGTGGCTCTTATAGGAAACATTCAACTCCAAGTTGTTGACTACACACAAGTTCACCTGGGATGATACCTCATTTAAGCCATGTAAGCTGTTTCATTGTTTTTAGAAAATAGTCCTGCCATCGGCAAATTTAAACAACTTGGCAAACTGGGTGTGAGAAACAATCATTTGTGTAAAGTGAGTATAACAGTGGAGACAAAACGCATCCCTGTGGGGTACCACTGTTAATAACCAGAGACTTGGAGAACATATTAACTCTGACCACCTGCCTCCTCCCCTGCAAGAAGTCCAAGATCCACTGACATAGGGACGTTTGGACTCCCAGTTGGAGAACTTTATTATACAGAACTGAGAAGAACAGAACAGAAGAACTGAGTGCAAACATAATGACACTGCATCATCGACAGACCTATTTGCCCTATTTGAAAACTGAGAAGGCTCAAGGGCAACACTGTACAACGGACTGCAGACCAGGCGCTCAAAGGCCTACATCTCAACAGATGTTAAGGCGACAGGTCTGTAATCATTCAGGCAGTTTGGGTCAGACTTTTTTAGGCACAGGAACAATAAAAGCAGTCTTAAAACATACTGGGAGCCTTTGCTCTAAAAGAGATTGGTTACAAATCTGAGTTAGCTTAGATATCTTAGCAAGCCTATCTACACACCATTACAGGGTGGCGGCTGAGATGGTGTGGCTTGCAGTGTGCAGTATGTTAAATATACATTTGTTACAACTCCAACCAGATCATAACATTCATTCTGTTTATTGTTCCATTCTCCATACTAACTCTCATGTCATTCTACATCCAGCTACTACCTCCTTTCCCGCCATTTGCACCACCTGACCTTCCCCACACACTCACTCACCTGCTAAAACAAGAACTTTTACGCTACTGTAGTTGCTTCTGTGTCATGCTTTTGGGTTCAAGTCTGTTTTGTGCCACAACCGTCACAACATTAGTGGATTATTATTATTGATGCATTAAAATGTAAACATGTTCCATCCCAACAGGCCTTTTAACCTTTTTTTTTCCCTGATTAGACCTCTTCTCAAGATTGTGTGGCCTCACACAGACAAGGCTTGATTGACATCTCTCTCACTGTCCTGTTAAGTTTTGTTGTGGAACAAGCTTCATCATTCTTAATAGGTATGTGAATTTTGGTGACCTCATGTAAATCCCACCATAGCTTTGCACAACTCCAACCTGAGCAGGTATAAGCACACATAATAACACCTGTGTGAGTGTGCAGGGCCTTTAATCTACATTAACACATCATAACTTATAGGTTGGTCATATGTTTTGTGTGTAAAATTAACTAGCAGTCAGATAAATGTGGTGGAATAAAAAGTACAATATTAGCAGCATACTGTAAATTAGAAATACTAAAGTAAAGTACCTCAAAAGTACTTGGGTAAATGTACTTAGTTACTTTGACCACGGGTTAGGGGAACACACAGGGTAACAGATACATTTTTATCAGTGAAATGTCACTTTTTCAGGAACTACTAAATCATCTTTTTACTTAACCACCATAACAACCCATGCATCATTAGAATTTCCTGTAATCCTGTAACTATAAAATGGAGTTTCTCAATGAGACAGGGCTTTAAAAAGGCTTACAATATGAAGACAAAAAGTGACATGAGAGGGTGTGGATCATCATGCTTGGACAGCAGGCGCACACGAACAAGCCCATGTGCAGGAGGATTTCAGACGTGCCTAAGCTTAGTGACTTTACCTCAACAAAGCAGGCACGGCAGCCACACACACTTTGTAATTACTCTTGTCACATTACTTTCCCAAGTGCTCCATGAGCTCCTTACCCACCGATGATACCACATAAATGTAGACTTTCCATAACAAAATTAATCTCTCAAAAGCTGGATGGATTCAAGAAAACATGGATTTGCTCTTCTGTCACAGAGGCATATTGTCCACTTTGATGGTGCATGGGAGGATATCAAATGCCCTCCTCGCTGCCACACTCCAGATGGAAGAAAATAGGCTGTGGTCTATAAAAATGAAGTTAGATGTAAGTACAGCACTCAAATCTCAGGGAGAAAAAATGCTTTTTCTGGGGCATTTTGTTGTTGTCAATTGGTCTGAGCAACTTGCTGTAATGCAGGTAATGGAGCTACTCTTCTCCTTTCATCTTCTGGGTTTGTGTGTGTGTGTGTGTCAAAGCAAAGGGAGGCCTGGCTGGATATGGGAAAGAGGCACAACAGGAGGAAATACAACCAGATGATGGCCAGAATGAAGGAAACATCAAGTCAGAGCACAGTGAAGGGATCTGTACTGATGTGAGCTGCTTCTTCAAACATCTGCGGGCTCCTTTTACCTGCAGCACTGCCAATTCTGGAAGTGTGAAGGTGGAATTTCTATAAATTTGAAGTATTTCAGCAGGAGAATGTTGTTATATTATTAGCATTGTAACAAATGAATGAGACCTTTCGATTTCCAAGTCATTGAAAAAATCAGCGTCATCCTTTACACCTGACAGCGACGTTCTGTCTACTTATAATGTTTACACTTGACTACACTTAAAATGTGTCCTTATCTTTCCCTCACCAAAATCGCAAACAAACACCGACAGTAAACACATTGTTTGTTGACTTTCCACACATATCCAACTCTTTCCTTTTAAAAGCTGCCTTAATAGATTTGAGATTCACTACTTTGGGGCAGTGCAACACGCTGGAAGCACAACGGTGAGATAGATTTGTAATCACCTTATAAAGTTGTTACAGCAAATGTGTTAGCAGACACTTCACCTATTTACACATCCAGCAGACACAAAGCAACATTAGCATTCATGTTTGAGGCAACCTGATGAATTTAAGTCCTATATTCACTCTCCTTCTTGTATGTTTAGTCTCTTATTTTATTTGTGTGATGTTTGGTGCAGGGCAGGGACTGTACAGTGGGTTTGTCAGAGCTTTTTTCTTAAAACAGCTGCAGCTGGAAACCACGCTAACTGGAGTGGTCAGAGTGAACCGAAACAGCAAAGTAGTGCTGAGGGGAACTGCAGAGTTCATTTCACATTAGTCATCTGACCATTGAAAAAATACTCATTATGGCAGGCATTTCTTTCCAACTGACCCACCTGATTGGTTATATCTTTCAGCTCCAAGAGGTTTTGTGAATTTTCACATCCATGTGGAGTCAACTCTGTAGGACTTGTAACTCTTTTTATACATAATACCCTAATTTAGGTCAGTGCAGCGAGCAGGACAACGATCCATACAAACAGACAGAGTAACCAAGGAGTTTTTATGGCCAATGTTCTTGACTGGCCAAGTCAGTCACATGACCTCAGTCCAACTGAGCATGTGTTTGACTTGTTGAAGACCAAGCTGAAGGCAAAAAGCCCTGCCAGAGGAGAGATGTGAAGCTGTCTACAGTTCAGACCTGGCAGAGCATCATCGGCGAACATCGCAACAAGTCTGCTTATATCTGTGGTAGACTGCAGCCAGTATTGACTACAAAGGATTTAACCCCAAATATTATATATGAATACTTTATTTAAGCTTGTGTTAACTTATTTTCTTGCATGGACAATCTTATAGGTGGTCAAAGACACTTTACATTAAAAACTTCAATCCAGATTTATTCCATGGGAGTTTTCAACCAAATTTCTAAGTTCCAGAAATACAACATAGATCCCCATTTTAGACTAGTGTGGTGTTTCACTTATATTTCTAAATGTGAACTCAGGACTATGTGTATATGACTTTGAATTATATTTACCTTTTATTCTGTGTCTTTTTACTTGTACCACACTTTTTAACCACAGCTTAACAAAATACAGACTCAAACTGACTTGAAATGTAAAAGCACAAACACTCACTTGCTGTACAGAACCTTCAGCGAATTTTATGCAATGCAAACATGAAGAGAAAATGACAGAAGTAATTGACCATTTGCAAGGAAAGGCAATTCAAATGGATATGGATACATAGCTTGCACAGCTACAGTATATACGCTCAACTCAGTATTTTCTGCTATACTGCCATGTGACAGACCTGATCGCAATTCGGATCAGTGCAGGTCATTTAGATGGTCATCTTGACCATTTATCGATGAAATGAAAATCAGGAGTAAAAGACAAGAAATAGTGCGTAAAGAATTTAAAACATTCAAAATGTTCTTACTGGAAATTGGGAGATGTTTGCTTTGTCTGAAGATAAATTGCAACAAGAGTATGTGGTTGTTCTTCATTTAAAACATCATGTTCGATATCCAGCTCCCGGGCACACTGTGCTCAAAGCACTGCATTTACACTGCACAGAATATAAATAATATTAGTGACATTGCGCTGAATCCACATATCTGCTGTCTCAAAGTTTTGCTTCTCCAGCTTGTCTGATTCTCTCTGTATGTATCTCCTCATGTGTGATTAGTATAAACTCAAGTAAATCTTAGGAAAATCATAAATAATAGCTTTTACCTGGATCGGTGAACCTAATAACTTGTGCACAAAGTGTATGTGGTAATATTACTTCATATTTACTGCAAATGTAACTAAAATCCATTGGAACAAATTTACAGAAACCCTTCATTTATTTAGTATATTCATTAAGTGAAAAAAGTTCAAACTTCACCGAGCCAAAGACTCATTTAATCGATTTAATGCCTGGCTTGCCCTCCACTAAAGCCAGTTCAGCCCTCTACTTTCAATCAAAACCATGCAGTCATCAGTATTACTGCAGCTTGCCAAGCTTTGGCCATTTCTGTTTTTTCAGCAGATTCCCAAACCACAAAACTGGTGGGTGCTGATTGGCCGGTGGTCAGCCTGGCCTATTGTCTCAGCGCTGTGTTTGTTGTAGCCCCAGTTTCACCCTGTCAAATCTAGTGCTATTAGCCTGCTGGAAATCTGCCTGTCCTGGCTTTATAGGATCTTGTTGTATTTTGTTAGGTAACCCTGTCTCCATAAACATCTTTATAAAAGGGACTGATTAAGGTAAGATAATACTGAATTCTGCCCAATAACAGTTGGTGTTTATTTAGTTATTTGTGTTTTTATTTGTTTCGGTTTCTTTGTGCTATTTTTTCTCCATGTGGAGACACAGCTCCAGCTCTAAGAGCTCCACAGGGAATGTTGCAAATATTAGCCGTCGCTGTATCAGAAAATGTACGTACAGTCTTTGTCTCATACGTTTTTACTCTGCAGCCAATTAGGTACAATTGTACAGATATGAATAGCTTATGTGTACACGTATCTCCAGTGCAGTGAAAGAAAAGAAGAATGAAAAATAGAGATGGAGAAATGTAAGCCCCATTCTAAACTGATTACCACACAGATATTGTAGGACAAGGGGAAAGGATTTGTATCAATGAAATGACTACATGAGAAACATGCACAGTATTTCTCTTCGGCTTGGTGGGTCAATTTTCTCAGGTGTTTTACAAGAATATAAGACATTTGAAGTGAGAGTTGAAGAATTTCTGGGGAAAAGGTTGAGTGATGTGATTGAGAGGAAACAGTCAGCCTTGAGGTCAGTGCCAGTCACAACCAAGGCCTCTGGATGAAAAGAAAATTAACTTAACTGCTGGTTTCAGGGGTTTTTATCCTGGCTTGAAAGGGAATGACTTCCTAAAAAATATTAAATCCAACTGGCTGACTGATTATTAAATAAAATTATTAGAAGTTCCTATATGCCACATAACATTGACATTCTGAGACCATTTTTATTTGTTTTACGTGCTGGATATCAAATAGATGTAAAAATTGCTCTGGGTTAGATTGAGACAGCTGCTGGAATTTGCTGGAGAGGATGCTCAGAAGGGAAATGTGATCCAGCGGAAATACAGAGCTCTTCAATGAATACACAGAGCTTTTCAAGGAGCACCCCGTTCAGGTTTCAGACATAACAAGATATATCTATCTATCATCTTTCCCCCCCAAAAAATCCATGACAGCTCTCAATGAGAAAGAGAGGATGGCTGCAGGATATTGCATCCAGGTGGAACAATGAGCAATAGATGTATCAAGTATCAAAGCATCGCTGGACTCGATAGAGGCTGGACGTGTGTGTGTGAGTGTGCACCGGGGGTGTATGTAAAGCCCATCTTCAGGGACTGATCTCCTAGAGAACAAAGTGGAGCATATACACCCAGGCAACCCCACAGCTCAATCCAGTAGAAATAATATGTTCATTACAACGCAATTACTGACACTTAGACCCTCTCTCCCTGAAGTGTGTGTGTGTGAGGGGGGGAGAGGTGGGGGCCCTGCCACTGACTGCTGATGCTAAGTGACCTTATGTTCCTCTGTGTGTGTGTGTGTGTCTGTCTGTCTGCAGGTGCAGGATGTACAGCTTTATGGGTGGAGGGTTGTTCTGTGCAGGCGTGGGGAACATCCTCCTGATTGTTTCCACAGCAACCGATTACTGGATGCAGTATCGGCAGTCCAGCAACTACATGCACCAGGGCCTGTGGCGCTACTGTATGCCGGGGAAATGCTTCCCACATAACGACAGCATTGGTAAGTGTAGCCAAGGAGGGTTCATGTAGATGACTGGGAAACTACTAACTTTCAGTTAGCTCTACACACATCTCTGAAAGATAGAGCTGTTTTAGAGGCAGAAATCATTTCACTGGCCAAGGTAAAGCTCAGTGGGTGAAGCCAAAGATTCAACTTTTTGTGAAGTGTTACAGAAAGTGCATACGATCATTTTAATTCTGTATTCTGTACAATTGTAAATGTATAATTTCTTCATCTTACTTGACAATAGCAGTAATGATCTCAAACGTTCAGCATGCTAGCACAGCTTGCTATCCTGTATGGTTAGACTGAAATGGGAGCAGTTTGTGTAGCGTTGCAAGATTGCATTTTGCTGTGATATCTTTTGTTTGCAGTCATGGTTATAGCATTGTTTTGGTCATGGTTACACTTTATTTACTGAAAAATTGTTCACATAGCACATCCCTTTGGTACACATAAGAAGAACAAAATGACTTATTTTTGTACAAACACATAAGAAGATTAAGCACTATACTGAGGTAGAAAATTGTAGTTTGTTGGCTCCTCTCAATGAGTTTTAACTCAACTTGCAAGATTGTCTCTGCCTCCAGAACAGCAAGTGTTAAATACAACTTTATTCTGTATCAGAGTGTGTTGTGTTCAATCGCTTCTGTTAAAGATCAGGTTGATAGATTTAGGATTTCTATCAGCAGTTTGATGAAATGTGTAATTTGGTCTATTTTTTTCTCAAAGATGTTTACCGGTCTTCATCATAAAGGCTTGTTAACATGGCCTGAACAGGGTCACATCTCAGATCATTCACCTCTGTTGACTTGCACTGACCCCACCAGTGAGTCCTATTGACCTTTCACCTTGTCCACAGCCCACTTAGACGCCACCCGTGCCCTCATGATCCTTTCTCTTTTGGCCTGTTTCATTGGCATCATCATTGGCATTATGGCCTTCATCCATTACTCCTCCTTCGACAGGTTTGACAAAACCTTTGCTGCAGGCATATTGTTTTTCATCTCATGTAAGTCTCAAATTGTTTTTGTATTTTGTTGGTTTGGTTTGAGCTGTAAGTTGCCTTTGATTTGACCTTAATTTATTGTAACCACCAAAGATTGAGACTCGAAGCAGGTTTTTGAAAAATAATATAATAATGTACTAATCATGAACTAATTACTTTTTAATAATTCTATTCTCAGCTTTTCACAACAAAGCACAGCATGTTTGTTCTGTTTATACAAGTCCACATTCATGACAGAGAGGTTTCATTGAGCTTATGTTTTAATGCTTTGTTTTGCATAATTTGTTGTACCCTTTATTCAGTATAAGTAATATAAGTTAGTGTTATTCTGTAACTCAGAGTCAATCCATGGTCACAATTGAAATATCTAAAAAAAAGCATAACTTAGTTTTTATAAGTGAAAACTACAGCTTCCATGAGCAGCCTGTAGTAATGGTTGCCCATTTGTACAATCTTTCAAAAACATTTTCATTTTCCCTTTTTTCCTTCCCAGGCTTTTTCGTGTTTCTAGCAATGGCGGTGTACACTGGTGTGACTATTAACTACTATGGAAAACGCTATGGAAACTGGAGGTTCTCTTGGTCCTATATCATTGGCTGGGTGTCAGTGGTTCTCACCTTCTTTTCAGGTAAACATGCAACCCAACAAAGGTTTGTTTCACAAAGGTGTCCAAACTCATGGTATGTTCAGTTCAGCTAATTCTGCTGAACCTTTTTGAGCTGGAATCTTGAGTGAGTTCCTGGATAAGCAACTAATGCACTCAGTGAGGTGTAGATAAAATCACTGCTTGGAGAACATATCTTATGAAGTCATGGCTTGCAACAGGCTCAAAATACTCTTTATATTTATGGTTAATTTTACACTATATAATGTAGTACCTTTTGAAAATTCAAATGTAGTACAGCAGATGAAATTGTACTCACCTCCACATATTGTCAAGGTCTCAACTAGTACCTGCATGCCAAGTTAATGGTATTCATACTGCATCTATGTGTAATAAAGGACACAAAAACTACAGAAAGTATGTAATATTACACAATACGACGACTCACTTCCTCAGCAGAAAACAATCAAACCATACATGGGTTAACCCATAGTCAAGCAGCTGAATTAATGATGTGACATTATCAGTAAGTGATGCTTGTAGTAAGTGCTCATCTCTGAATCCTCCACCATGCTGTGCAGTACCTGCTGTTCAGCAGGCTTTTCACTATACCGAATATGAAAATGGTTTAGGGGGAAACAGCATCCATATGCTGAAAACACCATGATATCAAACTGCTTTACTGAGACTGAAAATAACAAAGCAGTAGAACTATGATAACTAAATAAGTGACGGAAAACAACAAGGCCATGATACACGTTTATGTCTATGGTGTTTTTCATCATTTGCATTATACCAAATGAACAGCACATGTATAACATGTAGTGGCTACTATAGATTCTGTACGCACTACAAACAATTTTAGACATAGCAGAGGACCTTAAATATGTGTCCTAACCAGTTAGGTTGGTGACTTTGAAATGAAAACAAAGTCGCTCCATTGACTCACATACAAAAAATATAAAAAACTCAATTCAATGCAATTTTCAGTGTCTCAGAATGACATAAAAAGCCAGTTTACCAGTTTGATTTTATTGTTTATGAATGAAAAACATTTAATTAGTGTCCAAAAATAGAAATTCAACTCCATTTTCAGGGACTGCTGTTGAATTAAAATGGCACAAATCACACAAAGGTGTGCCTATTGTGTAAATAAACAACAAATATAAAACTGTTTAATGAGTTTAAACATTCACATATAGGTTCCCACAAATTCACTAAATCACATACAATTCTTCTCCTTTTATCTAATGGAAATTTTAATAATTAATTTTAAGATGCATGTAAGTTACATTTTCTGATGGACAACAAACATCTAACTTCTCTTTCCTTTAAGGTATATTCTATTTGTGTGCCTATCGGATGCATGAATGCCCCAGGAGCAATAACGCTCATTAGAAGATTTAAACCATCATCCAGAAAAAAAGCCATGGAGAGCTGCATGGAGGCTGTGTGTAGATTCTCACCATCAACATGAATGCAGAGCTTACCACTGGAACATGGTCAAAGTTTAAATGATTTCAATAAAAAGATTGGGGGAAATGTGATTCTTCGTTTTCATCCACAGACACTGTACATATTTTACTCCATTTCTTTGCGTGATTAACTTATCTGCTATTACTGTGCCCAGTTACAGTGTTTTTAGCGTTGGCTGACAACGTTTTTGGAGGCTGGCCAGAGGGTCTCACAGTATGTCACTAGTAGAGTGCTCCATTCGGGCTCCCCGCCCTTGGCTTTATAATACTGTGTGTCCAGAGCCATGGAGAGTTTTTAATCTGTCCTACAAAATTAAGTCCAAAATAAATCTGCATTGAAAAAACACCCTGAAACTCAGATTACAAAAACAAAACAAAACTGCAAGCAATTATGTACATATACAGTATGTTCCAATAGAAAATACATTCTCATTGAAAAGTATTTTTTATGGTGGTTTTGTTATTATGTCTAATTTGATGTCACCAAAAAGGTGTGGCCAAGCGCAGTGGAGTCACACAAAGCAAAGACGTGTATGGAAATTATACTCATCCATAATTACGCAGTAATTAAAGGTTTTATCTCACCATTCTGGAGAGCACATTGAAAAAAGAAGTGCTTACAACAAATACATTACAAATACATTTTCGACTAATATTATTGAAAACATACTTACTGATGATATAAAATACCATAAATCATGATTCTGTTAGTATAAAGCCACTGTTTTAAGTATAGGCAAGCTGTAAACCGAACAAACTGTAGTATTTCAATCTCAAACTATTTATTTGATTTCTATATTATATATAATATAGGTCATATTATATACAGTATATATATATATTTCTATAGAAATACTATAGGGGTAGAAAGGACCTATGGTGCGGCAGACATACCGTATGTAACATGGATTTGTAGCCTCTTATTGTTTATCTAAGCCCCGTAATATTTATTTCTTTGCTCTATCGTTCACTATCGTGCACGGGAGCTTTGAAAACGATAAACCAAGTATTACCCAGTGCACTACTGCAAACCTCTTAACCAAACGTGCCACTTAACGGAGTGACGCACTGCCTGACCGGCTCAAATTTTTACTTAATGAAATGGCCACAAAAAGCCGCTTAACGGCGCCTGAAGAACGGGTCCTTAAGACGATTTCATCACCATTTGTTTCATTTACTTTCTAATTTCCCCCTAAAAGCAACTTGTTATCCTGGTGCGCTCCATAAAGGGGATTGACGCACAGCCAGGTGCAGCAGGGTTATCTCCATCTGCTTTGGCCATGTCTTTAAAAGGTCTTTTCTTTCCTTCTCCTATTCTTTAACTTCACTTATAGTTTTTAAAAGCCCGACTCAAGTTTTTTAAGGTAGTTTTGACTCCCAGTGTCCTGTTTTTATTAAAAACCTGCCATAGAGAATGATTTCATTTGTTCCCTGAATTGCTTTTCCGACTAGTGCTGGATGGAAACATTCTAATTATAAATGACAGAATATGTATCTGACTGTAAGGAGGAGGATGTAATGACTTTTTACTAGATTGCACATATTTTGCGGCAGCTTTAGTCATGGATGGGAGTTATTATTCAGTCATATTCAGGTAGAACTAATGTACAGTCATGCCAAAAGGTGTTTGATTTACAACCATCCAACTATGCTAATTTACATTTTGAGCTCACAAGTCCATTTAACACAAACCTATGCAAACTAATGCAGCGGAACAGCGTTTTTCCAACGTAACTGATTCCTCTGATCAAATGGAAATCCTGTCCTCCAGCCCAAGGATTACAACTTCCGCTCTAACATCTCCCTTAATTGCCTAATAGCATTGCAGCGTGAATTCTGCCTACATTAAGACACTTTCACATTAACCGGCCTGATTGGAAATGTGATGACAACACCATATCAACAAATTATAGCGCACCGCTTTCTTTCGCAAATGGGCACAGGAGCGGCACTTGTACTCTCCCAGATTTTAATACCGACAATTACAGCCAATTTGGGCGGAATTACTAGACAGACCTGTAGCAGAACAATCCTCCTGTGACACAGGCTACATCACTAAAACCACTAACATGAAGGAAGTGCAGAAGTTATCCGAGTGCATTTCCCGAACAATTAAAAACACCGTGCGGTCGCATGTTCAAGTTTCAACACAGTCAATCTAAAGTTTTGTGTCAAAGTCCATCACCGACACGGATCATTTATACAAGGAGAAGAAAAGTTACATAAAAATCACTGAAGTCCACGTGTCTTGTATGAGGATATTATAGAAACATCACAGTGATGAAATAAAAACGAATGAAATAAACACAAACACATGTGTATGGTAAACAGATGTGTAAATATTAGTTTTATTAGCCATGTGGTAGTGTTATACTGCAGGGAACACTGCAGCAATAACGCCTTATGGCCGTTATTATTACTGGTATTTTGCACACCGACACATGAAAAACCATCATTTCTCTGTAGGACAAAGCGACTTTGAACTCACCACTGAATAGGCTGGAGACGAACTAACTACTGTAGGAATATTCAAATGTGTCAGTGGGCTACTATAACATGTTTTCTACATTAGTTGCAGTTTCACATATTTTGTTGAAGTCACCTGTAGGCGTATAGATACTTCCAGTAAAGTAAAAATATCATCGTACCAGTAAACGGAATTTTCAGCACCATGGCGAGCGCCCGACTGCACCAGCTGACTCACTGACGTCACTGTCAAACACTTATTAAACACATTTATATTCACAACTGACGAAATTTAGCATTTAATAATAACTTTGCTCAGAAACCGTATTTTACAAACTATATGTAGGCTAAATAAAGAATAATTCCTCCGCGAGGCCACACAGTGCTGGCAAACCCGGCAAAAACAGCGTGGTTGCCAGGCGACCACACAAGCACCGCCGCGAGTGGTGATTCTCGGCTGGGCTTTCAGCTGCTATTCAAATGAACTGTGCCGCGGCCACAGGTGCGCTGCTTTTCTGGAATCTGTTTGCTTCTTTCACCAGCCGCGATTGGCCTCTTAGCCAATCAGAAGGAAGGACCGCCCCCCCCGACAGCTCTCCTCCGCCCATACAGAGCTCTAATTGGCTGATGCGCAGATCAATTTCCCCAATCCGCTGCTCTCTCTGAATAAATACGCTACTTGTTGGAAATCTGCCCTCCCACTGGTATCTATGTAATGCTCGACGTAGTGTCATTCACTGATCACACACAGGGGCCGCATTTAAGCCTGGAAGACTAGAGGGAAGAGGCAGATGCTGATGCAGGTTTAAAGGCAGGAAAATAACAAACCCAAACTAACAGCATGAGTATGAACTACGCGTCTGCGGCGCCCACGCAGAGGTCGACGTCGTTTTTCATTGAGGACATCTTATTGCACAAACCCAAGCCGCTGAGAGAGGTCATTCCCTCGCCGTTCTGTAGCTCGCTGGCCTCCCGGATGCCCATCCTGGAGTATGGATACCCGCTGATGCCAACCCCAATACTGGCGCCGCACCCGCACCACCCGCTCCACAAGCCAGAGCATCACCAGTACTTTTTCACATCTGGTAAGCACGGGAGAGCCTGTGAGGCAGAGGTAGAGGCCCAGAGTAGCAAGGAAACTTCTGTCAGATATACACTGTTACTGAGAGAAAAGTAGCGATGCTGCTATAAACGCTGTACTGGAAACAAATAAATTAACACACATTTTCGCTTCAAATTGGAAGGCCATCGTCCTACTTTATTTATATTTGATTTATATAACCCCGTTACATTAATGAGAATGGGAATATGACAGATTTGCAGTGATAGACGGGTTGAAATGATACAACATGCAGGCGTGAATGAAAAGTTCGCTCTAAGTTCTCCTTTACTGCATTTAAATGTATCACATGATATTAACTTATATTGTCATCTTAATTTATGTCCAACTTTTAAAATGCAATTATTGTTGCTCTGATTATTCTTTAAATCACGAGGCTAAACTGAGTTGAGGTTTTTACATCCACTAAAATCATGTGGACAACAGCCGTCCAGCTATAAATAACCTACACCTTTTCAGTCCTTTCTGATGTCTGAAGAGTTTTGGTTTGTTTGTTGTTGTTCTTGAAAAAGCCATCATTTCAACCCCCTGTTTCCTCTCACCTGCAGGGATGCAGATGCCGGCCTTGTTCCAGCACCACGCAGAGTTACCGGGGAAGCACTGCAGGCGCAGGAAGGCCCGCACGGTTTTCTCCGACTCGCAGCTGTCCGGCTTGGAGAAGAGGTTTGAAATCCAGCGGTACCTGTCCACACCGGAGAGAGTGGAGCTGGCCACGGCGCTCAGCCTGTCCGAGACACAGGTACACACACACACACACACACACACACACACACACACCTGAGAGCACATTTTGGCTGCAGTTACAGCGGGATGTACCGGTGTATGATGTCTTTGTGTTGGTCAAAGTGTGTGTTTCTGAATGTGGTTCCTTTGTTTATTCTGTCCAATTATAGTAAAGAAGAGTGGCGATCAAATAAAAAACAGACACAAACCATAAATCAAAGGAACAATAAAGACATGTAGCTATTAAACACAGCGGAGCATGGCGACAGACATCCAGCAGGCCGGTGTAAGAGCGACGAACTGTGCCTATAAATGTGGCTATTTCACACGTGAGGAACTGAAGAATAGCCTTCTCTAATAACGCATTAATCACGAACATTCAGGTAATAGCTGATATTTCAAAATCTTCAGGCCGTTCTGGAAGTAAATATAAAGTAAATTCAATAACAAATACACTCTCTATGATATTCCACAGTCCTCCTCTCTGTGTCGTTTGGGCCGTCTAAATAAATGAAAGGATCATTTTGCCGTTATCTTTATAGATGACGGGGTTTCTTTAGATTACGAGCCAATAAGGGATCAATTGCGTTTATTTAGGATTCTTCTTCCCGCTCTTGCAGGTGAAAACGTGGTTTCAGAACCGGCGGATGAAGCACAAGAAGCAGCTGCGGAAAGCGCAGGACGAGCGGAAGACACCCGGGGAGCTGGAGAGATCAGCGGACAACTCCAGCGAGAGCGAACTGAACGACAAGAGCGCGGAGGAGCTGAAACACGGACTGGAGCCGGACTCGTACCTGCTGGAGGAAAACGACGACGATGTGGATATCGAGGACGACGTTTGCTCCCCGGATCATCTACTATAGTAGGCTGCAGAGTTGTTTTCTAAGCAGCGACTTCCACACTGTAAATGTACTGTAGATGACACTGACTTTCTTTTCCTTCCACTGCAAATATATAAGTTACTGTTTCAAAAAGACAGAGGGGGGCTATAATGTTAATATTTATTCAAACATGCAAATGGGCCCATTTTCCGTTTTTGTATAGGATGAGAATTTTCGTGTTGTTATGTCTGACGAGACACAGAAAATATTACTCAGTTATTATTATTATTATTATTATTATTATTATTATTATTATTATTATTCGCCTAATATTATGACTAAAACGTGCAGACATGTATTTATTTTGAAATGTCACGCTTCTGTCTGTTTCACACGGAGAATCTGTACAACTTATTCTAAAATAATCAAAAAGCTCTTTGTAACAGACGCGTCATTTTATCCCATCATTTTGCACTTTTATCCCAAACGAAATTTTCCATTCAACTTGGTCTTTTTTTTTTTTTT
>NTHP01000140.1:277293-295404 GCA_003416845.1 Oplegnathus fasciatus | reverse complement strand
TTTTCCAATTTGTCTACTTTTGATATTTTATTTGCAGTTTGTCCATAATGTTGGAAGCTTTTGTAAATGAAGTTTTGGCATTTATATTTTTGTCTGTAAATATGTGTACAGTATATAAATAATGAATCGGTCCTCGGCTCCGTTTATTCTCTTACCTTTTATTTTTTTAAAGCCCATTTTTCTTCGTTTTTTACATTTTCAAAGTTTAACTGAGCAGGGATGGTTTAGAAAAGTCTGAAAAACAACCACACAAATATACCATTAATGTAGTGTTATTACTGAAGCTGCATATGTGCATTTAATCACGTTTAGATGTTCAAGTGGGTTCAAACGGCTGTTTCCTCGGCTGTCGTAACCACTTTCATTAGGAAACAGTCTCCACAGCATGGAGCTCAGTTTTGAATGCGAGGCGGCTTGTTCTCTACTGGCTTTCCTGCATGGTGGTCTGGAGCCCGCTGTGCTTTAAGCCAACAAACAGAAACGCAAAAGACAGACAGCAAGATAACAGACAGCAGTTACAAACAGTCAGAACTCTCAAACGCGTACACCAGACTGCACGTGAATAAGATGATTTTTGTGTGTTCCTCACTAAAGATGAGCCTCCTAAAAGTCCCTTTATAAGGATATTTACGTAGTTCAATTATGCGGAGTTGAGAAATTCACTACAAACCGCAGGTTGTTTTGTGTATGTTTCAGCAGACACCCAGTTAAATGATTTTTAATAAAGGCAACTGAATTCTATACTGAGCAAGAAGAGAGAGAAAAAGGTGACCACAACACTCAAGCTGAGGCAATAATGCACTGGTCTTTCACAGTGGCAAAGGCTTGATGGATGTACTTTGATGTTCTCAAGAAAATCAATCATGACAATAGTCAACAGAGTCAGATGGAAAAATCCACGGTACATGTTCCGACCACCAAAATAAATGTTTAATTTTTCTGCATAAAATGAATTTTAAAAAAGCATTTTAGTGGCACAGCTATAAACAGATCTAAGCATTTTTATTCTTTGTGCCAACATAAATCTGTATCTTTTCTTTCACTGTGTTTGGTGCAGAAAATGGCCATGGAAATATTGGGTATTTAAAAAGAAATCAGCAGTCGTTCAAATTCATTTTTGCACAAGTGAACACATGTTTATTACACATTTAATTTCACAGCTGTTAAGACAACTTTCTGAGCATTGTTCATGGAAAGAATGGAACAAAACAACAGAAAAACAAACCGACAAAAAGAGTCATTTCATCAGTTTTAGCACATTTTGGCATTTTATTGTCAGTGAACATTCTAAAGAATTTAGCCCATCATTTCTCGAAGGGTTTGCCCTGTTGTGTGATTTGGTAAGTTTATCAATTGGAGATGGAATTTATAGCATCCTAATCAATATGGTGGATGCAAAAAAACATTAAAATGTGTTTTGCCCTATTTTAGTGTTATTTAACGAATTCACTGAGAAAGTAATTTTCCACTAGTCCACGCTGCAGGATATCTCATTCAAATAATTAAAATAAATGTTAAATAATCTTGATCAACAGATGTCCATATTGACTAACATCAAATCCACTTTGTCACACTTGAGTGTCTGCCCTCTGGCCCACAGACGAAGCTGCTGTAAGACTGTAGGTCTATAAGGGTAGAAGCAGATTAATAAAACAGCTGTCCTACTGAGAGTGTTGTAGTAAATGCTTTATTGTCTATTTATTTCTGTGATGACAATGAAGGGTGGAAGGGTATATTATTTACTGTCTAATTATCAATTTGATAACACTTTCTGAAACACGTGTGCAGGAGCCACACCAACAACAGCTCTTATTAGATGTATTCAATTGTTTTATCACAAGCTGCAGCTTTCCCTGGCCATTTGCACAATAACATGCAATCCTCTCTTGTCCTTCTTACTGGATTTGCCATCCTTTCCTGCCTTTTGAAAAGCAATTCATGTCATCATCAAAATGTGATTCTGATTAACAGGCGGAGAAAAAAACTATGTGGAGAATAGGCCATGCAGAAGGTGATCAATTAAAAGATTAAGCGTTTTGCAACACATGGACGCATCTGCATTTGGGCCTAATAGCAGGGCCATCAGCTCATTTTCAGGAAGCCCGCCGCCTACTGAAAGCGTGCTTCTCACATCAAAGCATCCACGTCTGCCGTAGCTTCCCAGTGGGCAGAAAGGGATGCTAATTTGGCCCCCTTCATGTATAGCGGTGAAAGACTCCTTCAATTAACTGGATTTCAATGGCAAAAAACGAGTAGGTGGGACCTAAAAAAGATGCAAAGAGACTCAGTCTGGATAGGCAGCGTTTCTCATTAAATTAAAAAGGGCTCTGTCATTTGTTTCCAACCGCGCATCTGAGGACTTAACACTAAAAACACAGAGCTTCAAAGAATCCATGATGGGTTAAATAGAGACTATAATCTAATTAAAATATTGCACAGAGGTAAATAGTGCTTTGATAATGATCTGAGGGTTCAATTAGTAAAATGAGCTGCTTGAGAGCGTTTTGTGTTGGGGAGGAGTTACTACTTAGAAAATGGCTACAAAATGTAGGACTAGGACCAAATCAGGTAAGCTTCAAAGTGTCATTTGAGCAGCATTTTCTACACTGTTGAGCAGAGAAATGGAGGAAGGAAAAAAATCAGACCCACAACAAAGAGTGTGTGGATTATTCTAGGTTAGGTTAGGTCTGCTATAATCATGCTTAAGCATTGAAGGTACACTGAGCAGCATACAAGAGGCAATCAAACTGCTTTCTTTGCTTAGCAAAAGTGCTCACAACCTAATATCTCAAGACATGACACAATATCATCATGACATAAACTGTTACAGATAAAAGAGGGGGCTGCACTTAACTGCAAAAAGCATTGAAGATAACATTGATATAAGGACACAAGGTGAATAACAGTTATGTTGCCATAGGGGGCATTTGTATAGTTTTTAAACAGCAATATATATCATATTAATTGTAATACCTTGATACAAGTACCTTACAAGTTAGACAAAAAAATTAGACTATGGTCAATGGTGCTTAATCCCCATCTCAACTCAGTGGCAGAGTTACTGCTTGTGTTCCTCAGCTAAAACCATGTTAACTTCCTGTTGTGTACATTTGTTTTTTGTTTTAGTTTGTGATTTTATCATTATTTTATCATTTCGCTCTTTTCACCATCTACCATAAGCAGAAACTTTGAAAGCTTTAGGTGTGGTTGTGATGAAACAGCACCCTCTGTCTGTACAGTAAAGCAATCCAATTCCATTGGTTGTCAAATCTGACCTGGCAACGCACAATGTATCAGAGATGATCTTTATCTGTCTTTTCCTAATTATTTTGAAAAATGTATGCAGTAATGATCTGTTGATGTGACACTAGGCCTAGCAAATTTAATGAGGCAGCATGTCGTGTCCTACATCTTGGGAGTACAAATATCTATGAGGGCATGGGTTCAACAACTGTTTACATAAATTGCATCTAGCCTCAGACAGCATGTACTTTTCTGAAGAGAGCCACAGCTTGCTTTTCTTCTTCATGCCGTTTTCTAAGGACTTCCAGCGTGGCCAGCTGGGACACATCCAAGTCCTCCATGTAAGGAGTGTGCTCAGTGAAGCCTTCGGACTGGTGTTTCTCTCTCCGTTTTGGTTGAGACTGTACAGGAGGTTTGGCTATGGTCTTGGCATATTCCAAGGCCTAAGATTGAAAGAGAGAGAGAGATCCACATATGTTAATGTACTTACTAATATAAAAGCTGCAAAAAAGTCTGTAAAACATCTGTCCAATGTGATCTTTCAAAAATGTTATGGTTGTACAGTACAAGGTACATGCCATTGTTGTATAACTTTACTGATGTTGTGTATAATTCTCCACAGCTGACTGCATGTGTGGATAGTCAACTTCACTTTGTGCAACATTTAAAAACTTTGCAAAACTCACAAGAAACCTTGTCCTGTCTCACAAAGTGAGATTAGTGGGCTAGTGAGCTAACCGTGGCAACCTGTGCTGACTGGCTAACCTGCGCTGGAACAAGTGAAGTTCAGAGGATCGAATCAAAACGTGTAAACAGCCCACCTAATCAACTGTCTGGAAAGATAACATCACTCCTACAGGATCCTGGTATAAACTAAAACACTACATTCATGGCAAAATGACAAGAAACCTAATAAAGAGCACCATGCTCAATCTTGGTTTTTCATGATAATTCATAGTAGCACACATATGATAAATGCTTGTCACATGACCAGTTGGCCACTCTGGCTATGAAACAGGACAACAAGTAGCAGGTATCAAGTTGACCGTAGCTGACCGAGATGACCTAATTATTGGTAATAAATAAAATGATGTTACATATTAATTGACGGTGAAATTATTTCATTTCATTCCTGACAGTGACTGTTTAATGTATTGCTCTCGAAATCCATCAAAGCATGAGTCGACCTTATGAATAAAAAGTGTTTCCATCGACTCAATAAGCCAATAATTATATAAATAAAAAGCATGCACCACGCGCCCTATTGATGAACAATGATAAGACTTCAGGTTTTCAGACTTTCAGGTTTAAGCATTTATCTGCACGTTCTCCGCAGTACTCCTTCCTGTCGGAGCAGTATAATGACTTTCTTACTTTTGATTGTCAAGATGTTTTGTGTTGGTTATATTCATTCATAATATGAGTTTGTTACTGAATACACATACAATAAGAGCACAACTGTTAAACTATTCATTATTCAGTATTTTACCGTAATGAAACATCATGTTTTGCTAACCAGCTGTGTGAGACCAGTTATCCAGGACAATGTTCAACAATGTTATATTTAGTGAATCCACATAAGTCACTAACAGTCTGCCCTAGTTAAGGCTTTGGAAGACAGGTCCCAGGTTGGAACCATGTAGTGACAGTCTTATCTCATGTACTCTTTCTTTGCCATTTTGTTTAGTCACAACTTGTCTCTCTCAAGCAACCACAAGCACACATGCCTGTTCTCAAAGAGACATGTGCTAGGGTTCTCACACACACACACACACACACACACACACACACACACATACTCAAAAAGAAACATACACACACACACACACCTTCATCCTGGGAACCTTCTTGTCATTGCCTTCCGGGTCCTTGGCCGGTAGAAAGGGAATCCTACTTATCTTTTTGTTCTGCTCGCGGATCACATTTGAATACAGCCTCTGTCGTTTCATTTTCTCAGCATGATGATGGTGAAAGAGTGAGAGAGGGAGTGAGAGAGAAGAGAGGGGGAGAGAGAGAAACAGAAGCAGATTATAAAAGGGGGTTTAATTAACTGAGCCATTTCTCCCTTAAGGCCCTTTTCATTGTGTATCCCCTCGGCAGAGCCTCTCCACGCTGCCCTAAAAAACCAAGCACAGCGAGCCATTCAGTGGGCCTATCAACATTTACACATATCATTCACTAATAGGCTTGGCCCTGGAGATGCACAGGGCTCAATCTAGTGTAAATTGGCCAAACATGCTCACTTTCTACAACTGGGGATTAACAAAAGATATATTGAAGCACAAAGAGCACTTAACTTCTTAGGGGTACTCTTATTTGCTTTGTAAATGCAGTTTTATCTGTGGAACAGCATGGGAGCTGGGAACTTAGACAAATGGGAGAAGGTCAGTGGATACACAATGACACTAGTGGACATCAGGATTTAGGCACAGGAGACTGACTGAAAGACAGCTAATCATGTTTGTCCAAACAAATTCTAATCATGTTTTTTTCTCTGAGTCACTCTTTATAGCAGATATTGCTTAACTAAATTAATATTACATCCTTGTATGTAGGACAACAGTTGTATTGTGTTCCACTGTATCATCTTCTATTTCTTAGCTAGAAAAATTAATTAAAAAGGCCAGAGAGGCTCTCAAATGTAGAAAGCAGAAAAATGTGGATGCTATATACTGTAGTCTACAGATGGATTTCTGCCTTATATTGGTGAAAAGCTCTCAAAAGATGATAAGTGCATGTAAAAATATATCAGACAGGAAGCTACAGGGGCAGATGTGTCTCTCCCTGATTGTTAGCTTATCTCTGCCTAGTGGGAGTTTGTTCTCTCTCTGTCTCTCAATCAAACCTACAGTTTGTTTTAACTTTCTGTTTTGAGCTTATTTACTATTTGTCAAAAGAAACGTTCCTGGTGGTAAAATTGCCCGGGACCTTTCTACACGCGATGGGAATGAGAAGAGTTTGCAGAGCACATGATGAGCTGCCAAGTTCAGAAACACCTTTCTGTGGCCAAAAGCAGAACTGGCTGTGTGTGTATAACTGTTTCTGTGGGGGTCTGTCTGGCCTAGTTTTAGAATTTACCCTTTTCAATGTTCAAGACTATTTATCATTTAGGATTTTTTTTTCACTTTTATGATGTAATTTTTCAGCTTACTTACAATGTTGTATAGGCCCTTTTATGATAAATCAACCTCTCAGCATCCTCCATCTTCAAGATGCTGCAGTTTGATTGGATCCATACTTATTGAATGCAATCAGTTATACACGTGATGTAAAAATTGTTTCCAATATTATTTTCTGATCACATTCCACATTTCTGATCAGCTCCTCTTTATGGTCTGTTTTGTCAGTAAGAGTTTTAACTGGGTGTTTAGGGTCCCAGTGTGGGGTAAAAACTGGTCTGGAAGTTTTCCATCTTAACAAGAATGACATTTCAGGGAAATGTCATTCTTATATCTTATATATATATAGCTAGGGAAGAGCTATCAGCGGCTGCACACTATAGTACCACCCTCCAAAAACAAAGAGCAGTATAATCAAATTGTATTTACCAATAGCCCAAAACATTCACAATTCACAGCCATGTTGATCATATCAAGAGGAAAATGACATGCCTGCTCGTGCATCACCCAACAACATCTTAATCTATCTGTGCAGTTTCATGGATAAATGAACCCACCTAACTCAAACTGGTGGGTCAGTGACAATTTCTGCTGATATGACACTGACATTGCAGGTCAGTACTTACTGTCTTTTCAATGGCTGTGTAGTCAGGACCCAAGCCTCGCAGATTTATATCTGACTTCAGCTGCTTGTAGTCTTTAAGACTATATGCCTGAGAAAGAGAGAAAGAAAGAGAGAGAGATTGAAGTTTTGCAAGGTGACAATCGCAGGACCCTATTTGTGCTATCAAACATCAAGACATGACACTTTTGATTACTTAATTTGAAGTCGACTTTGGTCAAACTGAACCATGGCACAAACAATAAATTCCCGACCGCAATTTTGATCCATTTTGATGTCTCTCATTGGATTCAAATTGTGCACTGAGAAAAAAATCACTCATAATACAACAAATGATTGACAAACGCCTGGCAGACGACATGGTGAGACAGAGCATCACAGTGAGTGACACTGTCTTCACCAAACATTTTGTAACACTCAACATTCTTGTTGGGCTGTCTCAATCAAAATTTGATAAATCAAACATTATAGTGCTGTGGAGTCCACTGCACTATAACAGGGTGCCAGAAAGTGCTCAGCAATTTGAGGAAGAATGTCAATACTGCTGATATACTGTACATGGATGAGGTAGACTACTGTATAACTAACTACAATATAGACATACTGTGTATATAACTGTGTATGGAGAGATATCTGACAAAAATAAAAGTCTCAGATAGCATTCCTTAGAACAAAATCTGATCAACCACGAGGACCTTATGTGCATCTATTTGGGGGTTCTTGACATGATAAAACCTGATTCTATTTCATGGTTGGTTGGATTGCCATGAAATTTGGTACAGACATTCAATATCCCCAGATGATGAAGCCTGCTGTCTTGGATGACAGACAGACATCATGAAGGTGACATTTTTAGTGACTCAACAACTATAAGATGGATTGCCATTGAATTTGATCCATGGTGCCCAGAGGCTGTATCCTAATGACTTTGGTGATCCCCTGACTATTCATGTAGCACCACCAGCAGGTCAGAGCTTTCACTTATCCAGTGAAATATCTCGAAATCTACTTGGTGGATTGGCACAAGATTTTGTTCAGATATTCACGGTTCCCAGTATGATAATGACTTTGGTGATACCCTGTCTTTTCCTCTAGCACCATGATAACCACCATCATTTCACTCAATACCACAAATGTGGTAATAGTGAATCAGTCAGAGCAGCAGGGATAGGACCCAAATGCAGACAATGCAGGCAGACTGACACAGTTCAGGGATTTATTGTCACAATGACGGTATACAGTATATATTGGCTTACTGGCAGGTGCATGTAGATAGGCAGGCAGGCAGGTTCAGGTACAGGTACATGTACAGGTAGGCTTGAAAGCAAAAGTACAAAGCACATGGCAACTATGCAACTGACTGGGGAAAAGGGGCTAGTATACGGAGGGCTGCACGACTGATGAGGGAAAGTGTAAAAAGACGAGCAGGTGGGCGGGGGAGGTCAGGTGACTGGGACTGGAGGGAAACGAGTAACTGCAGGGTAAGAGGAAAAGGCTGGATGTGGGAGTGAGGTGACTGGGACTGGAAAAAAAAGTCTGAGGGCATCTGGTGGACAAGTAGGGAGAACGCAATTGAAGGGTTTGGGCAAGTGAGAATGTGGCTGGAGGGAGGGACATAGATGCAGAATGTGACAGAGATGGTGTCTCAACAACTGGTTGAATGAACAACTATCAGATGGGTTGCTGTGAAATTTCAGGATGAATTGTAATAACTTGGTGATCTTTCCATCTAGGGTCAAAATTTCAATTTGTCCAATACTTTGGTTTATGACTAAATACCTTCAAAACTAGTGACATTCCCATCAGCCTCAGCTGTACTTTGTATTTAGTGCTGATTAGCAAATATTAGCATACTAACACACTAAACTAAGATGTTGAACATGGTAAACCTGCTACTGTAGACATCAGCATGTTAGCATTGTAATGTGAGCATGTAAGAATGCTGACGTTAGTATTTAGTACTAACTAAGTTCTGCCTCACAGGGACATAGCGTGGTTGTAGACTCTTGGTTTTCTTTAATGGCATTTTTAAATGAAAGTGATTATACACATAATCCTTGCTTATGCATTGTAGTTCAGTTAGATTCTCTCAATTAAACAATACTGTATGTTCAGTCTTGTGACTTCTTTTTCTGTGGATTTTGATGGTAAATTTGTGTCTCTGTAAGTGGTACTCTTTTTATCTACTCAACAATAGTGGCTATCTAGGTCATGCAAGCTACCCAGTTTATTCCAAATTAACCAGAAACCTATTACTACTTTACATTAGTTTGTGTGCGCCAGTGTTTTTTTCCTAGGGAAAATTCAATAACATGACACAAACAGTATATAGAGTACAAACAGTGCATCAGTGTATCCTTATTAGGCTCTGATATGATATTGAAGTACTTTTCTAAGGGACACTGATGGTGAGCTGAAGTTGAAGTGATACAAGTAATACGGGCAAAGACACAAAGAGATGCACTGTATACCCATTCCTTCGCAGGTGCTGGTGATGATGATGATGATGTGTGTGTGTGTGTGTGTGTGTGTGTGTGTGTGTGTGTGTGTGTGTGTGTGTGTGTGACCATGTGCGCATCGGTGGATGCAATCCACAAGCTGCCCCAGACAAAAGGAAGCTAATCATTCCAGATTGTACCGGCTGCTTTTCGGAGGATTTCAGTGTGCTTTAGCAATCGGCCATGGACACAACAGGGTACCTTTCTTTCCAAGCCCTCTCCCCTCTCTCTTCAATCCCTAAGTCACGCTCATCTGCTTTCATGCCCAGGCGCTGCAGCCAGACTGCTTTACAAATTGAGCCTGTAATCTCGTCAGACATGATGGCTAACATGGTGGGAGAGATGGGAGGTCAAGGGGTGGGGAGTGATGGGCACCACAGGAGGACTATGTGAAGGGTCTGGTGTGAATACAACTTGAAGTGCTTAATCATACTTTCTAGTCTTATGAAAAGTATACAGTACTTTGCACTATTACCAATAACATTTGTGTTTGTTTTTCTTGTTTTTCACATTAATGTAACAGTAAATATGGTATTGCGACAGTTATCTGTAGTTACATATACCTTGCACATTGATTCAGAAACTGTTCACCAGAACTAAGTTTGACTTGTCAAACAAGTACCTCCTAAAGCCAAGGCATAAAATCCTAATATGGCTAGAATCTCTATGCAACTACCTTGGAAAAGGCAGGGTGGTTGAGCCTCTTTCTACTCAGGAACCACCTGCACAGCTCAGCCTGACAAACCAAAGGAGAAGGGAAAAAACAACAACAGCCAAATCATTAAATGCAAATGGGAATCTTTAGTGGCCCTGCTCCTCGCAGACTCTCTCCCCTCTAATCACCTTATCCTCTAACACATCTTCAAATGGCTTTTCAGAGCCTGCAGCTCTGTGGTTTATATAGTCATCATCTTATAGCAATTAAGTGTATCTTAGTGGAGCTAGACAATTAACCTGATGTTTTGTGCCCTTAGTCACCAGAACACTCCTGTTGGATTAAGCAGTCCCTGTATGGAGACAGCTGAGGGGATTATTTGGGACTTCAAAGGGGCATTTATTTGTGTAACCTCTCCTGTACATGGGGATTAAAGGGGAATGTCACTCAATTGAAGAATTCATGTGTCACTTTTGTAGGTGAGACTGCATAATGAGTTCTTATTTTTGAACAGGATTATTCAGTATGTGTTGAATGAGTTTTGTGGCCTAAGCCCTCTTTAAACACAGTTTAAAAATGCATGCATTTCAAACAAATACTCAGATGGAGTTTTTTATCTGTGTGACATCCCAGATTAGATGACAGACAGACATACAATATAGTATACATACAATACACTGATGGATCACAAATATAACTGTTCTGCAGCAGAAGTAAAATGTGTGAACATTTAGCATCCCACCTTTCAGGACACAAATGAAGCTCACAGACACACAAACCTTGTAAGTGACTCTCGCCCTCAGCTGCTTCTGCTTCTCCATCTGAACCAGGTAGCCATCAGAGCCGCTTCTATGGATGGGGTAGGCTGTGTTCACATTCTGACCAGGGCTCTGCTCAGGGTCTTTTCCTGTCAATGGCTTTCCTATAGGGGGCAGAACTGTGTAGGAGCCCGAGCCCAGTGATGAAGTGGTGGTGGGTGTCCTGAGGAGGTTTTGTGGAAATTGCTTAGTGTGAATCTCAGTTGGACTCCACTTCTGTTCCTGTCCTTCACAGGATAACGGCCACTTTAATGCAGTTGTCCTGAAACACAGAATTATTGGTGGATATATAATGAAGGGTCCTATGATAATAGTTTACTAGACAAAAAATTATTTTTCATATGATATTATTATTTTAAATATTGCGTATACCTATGTTTTTATTTATTTTCATATGGTGTATCAGACACACGTTTTTCAACAATCAAACTGCCACATTTGTCATTATTTCACTGTTGTGTTGTGATTGCACTAGTTTGTCCAGTATTTTGTTGTTTTTAACCTTATTCGCTCTATTTTTTCTATCTAACTGCTATTATTTGATGCCACCATGATCCAATTTTCCTAATGGGATCCTTAAAATGGAATATCATTCTCATCTTTGATCAGAAAAAAAACTGTAAATAGTTCACCTTTGCCATTGTTCAGGGCTACTCTCCAGGTTTCGGTGGTGAAGCTGTGCATTTGCCCCTTTCCAAGACATCTGGGAGAACTTTCCTGGATTTGTTTGTTGATATCCAGGGGACAATGCAAGTTCACCTTCAGATGCGGGGCTCCAATGAGGATAACCATGGAGGGATGCTAAGTTGATGATGGCATCCTGGCCCTTCTGCTGGAGTAACGGAAGGAGATGGGATGAAGTGTTGAGGTTGATGTTGAGGTGGATGGTGGGGGGGGAAGGCTGTGATGAAGTTGTCTTCTGAGGTTGTGGTTGAGTTTCAGTGGCTGGTCTTGCTAATGGGGAGCTCAGACAGTCTCCCCTCTCAGCTCTGACCCCCGGGGCAGGGGGCTGCTGCTGATGAGGGGGGTTGGGGTATTCTTTCCACTGGGTTTTCTTCCCTTTTCTGATCTGGGTGACCTGGGGTTAAAGGATAACATTTTTTAATTCATGTAGAATGTCAGAGCAATAAAATGCTGCTGATACAGACAGGACTGATTTAAAGGATTTACTCTGCAGTGCGCAGGGGTGTTAATTCACAAAACTCAAACATATGGCAAAATCCGAGCATATCATGTTTTTCCACAAAAACCTCCATACTCAAACAGAAACTAGGGACGTAATAACAGATATAGTCACTATCATTCCCAACTGGAATACTGTGTTTTAATAACAGCAAACAAACTCTAAATATGGGTCTAATTTTGCCATTGACATATTCAAAGACTGTTGGTGTGAACATTAAATATTTTTAACTCCTCTGCATTTTTGTTAGACATGCTAACTTACAAAGTATAGCTTGGCTTATTTCTGAAGGTGGTGTGGAGCACAAAGCATCAACTCTAAATCTACCCATTCCCACCACAAAAACAACAACAGACAAACATGAGCTCTAAATAAGTGGCACAATTTTTTCCCAAGTGTAAGAAGGGCTGGCGCTCTTCTTTGCATGATCTCACCAAATTATTTAGGAGGAGGTCTATGAGCGTGTGTCTCATGCATCTAATGTTGCTGATTTAGCAAACACCAGCTTTGCCCATTCCAGTGGGAAAATATTCATACTCCTCTGCTTGGCAGCATTAAGGTGGCTGCTCAAGTGCTCAAAATAATAATGCTTCTCCAATCCTCTCCTTTTTCACTTTGACTCCTCTTTTTGTTTTTTTAAATCATCTCCGGCTAGCTCCAGTGCAACAACGCCATCAGTGATTGTGTCCACATTCCCTAAAGGAAACTAAAAGCCAGAATGATAGTGTCCCTACTATGCAGCAGCTAGGTGGCCCTTACTGGAACTTTGGCATTTAAGCTTCCTTTCAAACAACACTGCAAGAGAAACTAGATATTACACAATTGTTTAGGCTGACATGTCAACCAAGTGAAAATAATTCGGGGGTCCTACCCTCAGCTGTTGTGTTTTCTGGAGCCACCTCAGCTTGGGGTCTGAACTGTCCTCTTGACACTCTGTGCTGGTCGCCTCCTTAAGAGTTTCATGCACCTTTAGACAGAACACAAAGAGAAAGCAACAGGCTGATACAAAAGAATTCTGAAATTTATATTTTTTCTGTCTATACACTGGAACTGAAGCCTTTACTGTAGCCATACACAACTACACCTACTTAGGGGTACCAATACTGCATCCATTACTATCAATGCCTGTCTGCTTCAACCACATCATATTACATCCATTTTGCGGTTTCAGTTGTTCCTAATGTACCCGTTTGTGGCATGGAAATATGTTCTGTTAATGCTGTAATGAAAATCATTTAGTTAACTTCAGGACTCCCCTCAGTGGCAGAGGACCATCTGAGTGGATCGATGGTATTGACAGGCTGAAGACTTTTTCACTGAATGCCACTAATTCTGTGAGCTTCAACAGATGAAGGTTACAAGGAATGAGTGGATCCAGTTGTAACATATCCATCAATAAGTGTGGTTGTGATTGCATCTAATAGGCTGAGATGCTACTATTGTGCTGAGAAAGATTTCGAGCTTTTGAGCACATTTTTATGCTTTTGGTAACTAAATGAACCAAATAGGGGAATCTTTTAGAAATGACAAAAGACTTTTAGACATTTGGTTGCTGTTACAGATGATCAATGAGGACAGAGCAGTTTGAAGATTGGGAGCAGGTGTCAGTGACTACTGTATGTCCAGCAGTGTACACACTCACACACAGACAAACACTTTGGGCCTCTCACCTTTACCCATTCCCCCTGCCATTGCCTTTTGTCACCCATTATAAACATCCCAATCAGTTGGAGCAAATGATCAAGCTTGTATTGCATTTCGAGGATGGTAAGCTGTGTAATATCTTTTCTACTAAATTGGGAGGCCCGTAATTGCTTCTCTGCAAGACGATGTCACAACAAAGTCTGGCAATTGCAGCTAGCTATATTACCTCCTGTACCCGGGAAACATCTGCTTTTCGCAATGAAGACTTCAAAGGGGCTGTGGATCTTGAATTGCATTTAGCTGCTATTGTGGCCAGCCCAGGTAATCTTGATTAGGTGTTTAGACTGAGGCAGGGTATACAGTGGCAGAGAGCTCCCCAGAGCTTTGGTCTAAAGCTATTAAAAGATTGTACATTATGTTCCCCTGGCTTTGAAGTGAGGGCCTGCAAGAGGAGAAGGGACTCTAAGGGGTGAGTGCAATAGCAGAAGATTGATCTGCTACTTCTGTCTTTATCAAAGGAGGCCCAAGCCCCGATGAAGCCAATCATTGCTACCGCCACTCTGCCACTTGGCTGGGCTAAACATTTGCTGCATTAGGAAATTGTGTACATTTAATAACACGTCTAATTATCACAAGTTGCCTTCAGATTGCCGCTCTCTTCAAAAGACCAAATGGGGTATTTTAAAAGGGCCTAGTAACAACTGGCTTGTCTGGACTCATATTGATTTGTGAAACTGATGCAATTTGTGCATGGAGTGTTGCTATCTTTTGCAAAGAGCTATGGACAAGGAAGGGTGGAAGGAAGCAGAACAAGCTGTGAGATAAAATATGTGCGGTTATCCTAATTATGAAAAGTTGTGTTTGTTTCTTTAAGATGTCTCTCTCTCTGACCTTTAATATTACATTTTCCAAAAATCTAATACTGAAGGTAGAAGAAATAAAATTCTCATATGTTACTTCTTTGATCTTCAATATCTTATTTAGTGTGTGTGAATATAAACAGCCCTATTCCAAAACAAGAGACCAGAGAACAAAACTCCAATCTGACCAAGACACATAACCAGAAGATGCTGTCTTAATAACCAACTAGAAACTACGACTCTGCAGACTCACTTAACACAATTTACCTTGAGCACGTGGGTCACTTAATTCAGTCTCTTATTCAATAATTATTCAATAATGCAGGTCAAAGAGAAGTCCCAATGGCGATGGCTTCTAAAGAGTCTTGGATCTTTTGCTTTTGAGAAACCTGCTCATGTTCACATGTCAGAAAATCAAGAATGAACTGTCCAAGTTCATACAAAACTCATATGTTAATTCTGTTTTGGGGTGGACTGTAATGCTGCAATGAACTGCAATTTTTATATAGATTTTATTACATTTTGGTGAGCCTGTTTCTAACTTTTGTTTTAAGCCTATTTCTGATAAGCTTTCATGATGTTTCATACTGTTTTTGTAACACAACCAATTCGTAGATTAATCCTATGATGAAACAGGAAATAGACTACGTGCAAATTGGTGCCCCCTTCTTTTATGCCCTATGTCCCCCATTAAGTAAGACACGTCTTTGGGGAGACAGGGCAATGGAAAACTAATAAGCAAATTCAGAGGGAAAATGACAAAACACAAGGGTTCAGGAGAGGGAAAGGCTCTGGCTCTGTTTACCATTGCACAAAGCTAACGGCTCTTGACTATGTAAATGGTGATGATATGAGACATTGTAGAGGGCTGGGGCTCAGATGGGTGAACAAGGCTGGGGGTATTATAGCCAGCAGTCTTGTGGCCCGACAAATGGGGAATGCGGGCCATCCCGACCAATTATGCCACTGTGCCAGGTGCAGGGATGTCTAAGAGCCTATTGGTAACCATGCGTCTCTGATGTTCGTGTTGTACACATCAACTCATAATAAGCACTGCATAGCCAGGCCTCTTTTCATATGGTGGAGGAGAAGGCAGATGAAAACAGCAATGCTCCTCTTCCAAATTAATTTTCCAGACTGGGTCAGAGCAAACATCATAGGATATTCTCTTAGTTGTTGTCTGAGATTACAATAAAAGGCGTATACATACCAATAATACTGCAAATGAGCATAAGCTTGACTGATGCAGAAGGAAAAAAATTGAAAAAAACAAAAACAAAGAAGCAAACAATGTTGGCCTATATTCGGCTCATGAGAAAGGCTGTGTTAAGCAACTGCCCATTAATAGTGTCTCCAAGATTAGAATAAGCTTTCAAGAGTAAATATACTGACACTTGGTGACGTTTCTTATCACCGGAGTGCACAATAAATACAGATCTCTGGAAAGTATAAAGAAACAACAGCATGTGTTGTGCATGTGCACCAATAAGCCCCAGAACGGACCTCTGTGTTTAAAACATCCTAATACTGTTAGTGAATGTATCCAGGGTTCAATGGATTAAGTCACTACAAAACATACCACAGCACTATAATATACTAATACTACAGCTATACTTACTGCCTACACCACACACTTGCCAACAGCTGTTTGGGCTTAGTACCTCTATAAGTACAAATAGAATCTGCTTTGTTCATTACCAAAACAAGATACCTAAATTGTAAAAGAAAAAGTTCATAGAGGCCAGTAGATTCAATAGATATAGTTAATCTGTCCATCACCAAACAATGACCTGTAAGGCAGATTAGAAAAACTAAATTGTAAACTGTCACAGTTAAAACTTGGGTAACTAATGTTTTATATTTTATTCCAAACTTCCGGTACTCTGTCCCCAGTCAAACCTAATCTTAAATTGGGTGAGCGTAACAATAGCTTGGCGGCCCAAGAATCATTATCAATGCTAGTGCAGCTCCTGGTGTCTGTTTCTGTAATTGCAACCTGTTTCAAGAGAGGGCCTGCCTAAGAGTGGCCATACAGAGCTGTCTGAGAGTTTGTTGTCACATTTCAAGATCAAATTCTTATTTGGTGATTTTAACCATAAGCAGATTCTATTGGTTTAGAAAACCCTGCATTCTATACACACCTTATTCACATTATGAGGCATCGCCTGCTTAAGTCCATGCACCATCACATAGGAGCCACATTTGGGTGTGTTGAGCCCCAGGGTTATTTTGTTGCGTTCCACTATGTCCTCTGTGAATCTTTCTAGCTTTCTGTTCGATGAAACGTTAGGACTCGTCAATGTGGACATGCTCATTTGCTGTGTTTGAGTGGGTCCTCCTTGCGTGCATCTCTGGTCTTGTTGGTAGTAGGTCTTAAATTCTTGGACGTACATCATATGTATATCCTCTGTCAGCTCAGGAGATCTGCTAATATTTTCTGTGTTGTCACTTTCATTTTTAGTGAAAATGCTGGATGGCCTTGAAAGGTCAGCCTCTGGTGATCTAAGTTGTAAAGCATGGCTGAGACAGTGGGGAGATATTACTGAGCTTGTCTGACCATCTTGTGCGTGTAGGCGGTTCAGCTGGTCAGACTCATTGCCAGTCATATGAGGAGTCATCACAACAGCTGGACTTGTGTTGACGATATAGCTGGATTCTCCTTTTATTACCAGTCCCTGTCTGTCACCACATGACTGACTAGATTTCTCTTTAGGGACTTGGTAATATTCCTCTGTGGAAATCGGTGGACTCTCATTGAAGCGGCCAGCTCCCTTCAGGTTGATCCTCCAGTTGGGGTCATAGCGCAGGTCAGAATAGGCATCATCAGAGACCAGCTGGCTGCGAGGTTAAAGAAAGATAGCAATAAAGATATGTTTAATGCAACTAGCCTGAGACTAATATTTGGATCAGTAAGTTATAGCTCTATTGGAGATAAGAAACTAAATGAAATTACCAAATATGTGCATATATGTACAGTATAGTTGTAATCATATTATTAGCAATTGATTTAATTGTTGGTAAGCAGCTTTATTCATTGCATTTCCATATCCAAAGAAAGTTTTACAGACACCAGAATGCCACAAAGGCCTGTAGTGAGAGGTCAAAGGAACAAGAGGCATTACTCAATTATTAGAATGATGATGCCCTCAAACAAAGAGAGCTAGGCCTTATCAGAGACTTCTGAAATTGAAACAGATGAGGGGGATTATGAGCCTGTATTTACAGATAATTTTCGTATTTTCACCTCCAGGCTCACTAATGAGAGTGTATTTGAGAGCTACTAGCGGGGGAATGGTTCACAAACGGTAATTTTCAGCTTATGAAATGGCTTGAAAATTGCAGGCTAAAATGCTCTTTCTGATGGTGATGAAAAGATCTCATTAAAATAAATAGCAGAGAGCCTCTTTGTTGTGCTTACTGGGAGGACGAGGGGAGCCTAATTCTCCTGCCGTGATGTTGTGCATCGGGG
>NTHP01000140.1:252148-267757 GCA_003416845.1 Oplegnathus fasciatus | reverse complement strand
GTCATGGCACGCTCACCCTCATAAACCTGTTGGAAGTACGCAGGGTTAGCAGACAATTTTGACAGTGTCCACAGTTCTGCCAACTCTATTTCGCTCAGACATCCAAGGAAAGTCTGGGCCATCAGGTATAAGATGTGCTTACCTGGATGAGCACACCGGGCTGGTTGTCTGAGTAGGTGGTGAAGGTCTGGGTCTGCTTGGTAGGAATGGTGGTGTTACGTTTGATCAGGACAGTCATGACACCTCCGGCGGTCTCAATACCCAGGGACAGAGGGGTGACATCCAGAAGCAGCAAGTCCTGGACATTCTCAGACTTGTCACCAGACAGGATGGCCGCCTGGACAGCTGTAAAAACAAGTGACTGTTAGACCATAAAACAATTTTAAGTTTGAAACTCAAGTTTAGGTCATGAAGCCCATGACGAATGCCCAGTTGTGCTGCTGTCATTATACAATCAAGACTAGATGAAATGAACTGGTGTGCATCCATCTAGCTGAGGACACTTACCAGCACCATAGGCCACCGCTTCATCTGGATTGATGCTCTTGTTGAGCTCCTTTCCATTGAAGAAATCCTGGAGCAGCTTCTGGATCTTGGGGATACGGGTGGAGCCACCAACCAGCACGATGTCATGAATCTGCCCTTTATCCATCTTGGCGTCACGGAGTGACTTCTCCACAGGGTCCAAGGTGCCACGGAAGAGGTCAGCGTTGAGCTCCTCAAAGCGAGCCCTGGTGATTGAGGTGTAGAAGTCAACTCCCTCGTACAGAGAGTCGATTTCAATGCTGGCCTGGGTGCTGGAAGACAGGGTGCGCTTTGCCCTCTCACAAGCGGTGCGCAGACGACGGACAGCTCTCTTGTTGTCGCTGATGTCCTTCTTGTACTTGCGCTTGAACTCTGCGATGAAGTGGTTGACCATGCGGTTGTCGAAGTCTTCCCCACCGAGGTGAGTATCTCCAGCTGTGGACTTGACCTCAAAGATACCATCCTCGATGGTCAAGATGGACACATCGAAGGTGCCGCCACCAAGATCAAAGATGAGAATGTTCCTTTCAGAACCAACCTGGAAAATAAGACAAGTTTGCGTACAGTTGTACAGGTGCTGGTGGACATAAATCATGGTACATCTACTGTTGACCTAAATCTCACCTTCTTGTCCAAGCCATAAGCAATAGCTGCTGCAGTGGGCTCATTAATGATTCTTAACACATTTAGACCAGAGATTGTTCCAGCATCCTTGGTTGCTTGACGCTGAGAGTCATTAAAGTATGCAGGTACTGTGATAACAGCATTCGACACAGACTGAAAAAATTAAGAGAGAAGTTTTAAGTATGCTGTGGCAGTAGGCTACTGTAGATAGTTGCTCAACATGTTATTATTCTGTAAATGTACCTTCCCAAGGTAGGCTTCAGCAATCTCCTTCATCTTTGTCAGCACCATGGAAGAGATCTCTTCTGGGTAGAAGGTTTTAGTTTCACCTTTGTATTCAACCTCCACTTTGGGGCGTCCACTATCACTGACTATATTGAATGGCCAGTGCTTCATGTCAGACTGAACTACTGGGTCCTCAAATCGTCTACCAATCAAACGTTTAGCATCTGCAATCCCCAGAAAAAATTGAAAGAAATACTTGTTTTTACTGTTTGTTCAGATACTGCTGGTTAATTTACATTTCCACATCATGTAACATGTAACACATCATGTAACACGTGACAATGATTTATTCACTCAGTGATCTGGCAGTGACAACACAAGATAATTGGGATAAATTAATATTTCATAACATATATCACTTCACCCTGCTATAACATTACCGAAGACTGTGTTGGTGGGGTTCATGGCAACCTGATTCTTAGCTGCATCTCCGATCAGCCTCTCACTATCTGTGAAGGCCACGTAGCTGGGTGTGGTCCTGTTGCCCTGGTCATTGGCGATGATTTCAACTTTGCCATGCTGGAACACACCAACACAGGAGTAGGTGGTCCCAAGATCGATACCAACTGCTGCCCCTTTGAACATGATTGCTCTAGGAAAGTAAAATAATTCATAGTTAATGTATTCCAGCAGGGGGCAATAACACTCAATGATCAGGGTGGTAAGATTTGCATATGTTATGTTAATCAAGTCGTTTGGTTTAGTCAAAGGCTATCTTGCAGTATGGTAGGCTATATACTGTAAAACATTGTGGTGGTAACAGTTAACGCTATAATTATCATTGTAAGACTCATTTTGGCATTTAGTGAGCACAAAATCTGCCTGAATTTTCTTCAACCCTAACTGTGATGGCCTCCGTTACCTTTTATACTCTGATTTAATGGAATAGCCAAGAGTCTGCCACAGATAAGATGTCAGTGGAAGGCAGCCATTTTAAGTTGTGGAAAAACAATATGCTCCAAACTGGAACTGAATAGAAAGTGGGTCTTGGCAGCTGATTAAAAAGGCCATTTGAAAAAGATGCATGCATCAATCGGGAATCCCTGCAAAGCCTCGCATGCATTCTACGCTTATAGTTGATAATGTGTATTTTGTGCAGAGCAGGATTGTGCAGCCTGCAGGACAGTGCCCCGACACCAGAGAACATTCTGCAGCATCACGCTTGAGTGCTATTCAAACTGCTAAACCCCTGGACCATCTGGAAGAGACAGGCACTCACCCCTCCCCCTACAGCCTGTGACAGCAGGACAAAGTTGTCCTGTTACAGTTTCCAGCCAGTCCCGCATCTATGCGCCGAGTTGCATGGATTGGTACCCTGAGCCAAACTTTTCTCAGAAGTAACCTCATTGCAGTTTATTAATACCTTAAATGCAAATGATCAACTTTTTAATTCAAAATTCTTTTTTTTGTGATAAGAGTATATCACGGGAATAAAGTGGGCAAATGAATATGATGTAAACATAATCAGGCTATATGCGTCCTAATGAATATTATAAGAACATTATTATAATAAAAATGAAGAAAAATGTTACTAATGTCACTATAGACTCACTATTTAGTACCACAGACACCAAATGTATCAAATGTGTGTTATTTTACAGCGTTATTTGGCAGTAAGAAGCATAACTGCAGATATAAGTGCTGGCTGAGAAATGTATAAGCCTATTGAGAGATATTCTTGTCCTACCTGAATGATGCTGTGCAGCTGCAGTGTGACTCTCCTCCACCAGATCAACACAGACAGAAGATGCCGGCCTCACTACTTCTGTAAGCTTCCCAATGGTCTGGGAGCCAATCAGCTTGCAGAACAGCAGCAAGCTTCCAGCACATTCTGGATCAGTCTTCACGTTCTCTTTGAGTCGTCATCCTCTGATTGGCTAAAACCTGGAGAGCTGTAGAAAAAAACCTCTCAGAATAAAGGGAGATTACAGACAGAAATAGCTGGAGAAAGTTCGGGTGCTTTCCTTAATGGATTGGTGGGGTTTCGGTATGTAATATAGGCAACTCTTCTGGAGAGCAAATAGCTATCACAGTCTGCTTGAAAAACTCATTAGAAATGAATACATGGCTGCTTCTAATCAAATTAACTGTAGATTTAACAGTGATGCAGCTAAAACAGTTAAGTATACTGCATGAGCATCATCATTGGGCAAACTATGACCAATATACTGTAAACAATTCAATTCAATTCAATTCAATTCAATTTTATTTATATAGCGCCAAATCACAACAAAAGTCATCTCATGACACTTTACATATAGAGCAGGTCTAGACCGTACTCTNGAAAAACTTCCTTTTAAGAGGCAGAAACCTCGAGCAGAGCCGGGCTCTAGGTGGGCGGCCATCTGCCTTGACCGGTTGGGTTGAGAGAGAGAGACAGAGAGAGAGGAGAGAGAGAGAGAGACAGACAGACAGACAGGCAGGCAGGCAGGCAGGAATGCAGCAGCAACTATAATAACAATAGAAATATAACTAATAATAGCAATAACAGCTATTATTATAATAACATTAAAAACAATGGAAGAATGACAGCAGCCAACCATATTGTCACAAAATCATGTTGACCATGTCCTGCTATAGATGACGACTGATCATGTCAGCATACAAAGGTGATTAAGGTCTATTCCACACATTTTTAACTGAATTTAGGTGAATTTATGTTCCTCTACATCCCGTTTTATCCGAACTGCAGTCATGTATTGTTGTTGTTATAAGGTGTATCACATATTATCTGTCAAAGTAAATCTTGGCTTTATATTCACACTACAAGAGCTTGTATAGACACTGTCTGTCATAGGTTACTGTGTTATGTATGTTCTTTTAATGAGTCTCAATCACCTGGTATCCTGATTCCTCCTTCACAAGTCAAACTGCAGCTGTCCAGTGCTGCTGTATTAGCATCATTACATAGAATGTTGCAGTCCTTTTCATCTATTACAAACACAGACCATACCACTGTAATCATATTATTTGATTTGACTAACAGATATGTATTTAGCCTGAAATTGAAACCCTAACATGGAATATGATGATCAGACAATAAATGTAGTTTTTGAAGTTATTTAGTCAATCCAACTTTATCCGTTATCCCTGTACAGAGAGGTAATGATAGAGCATGCATTTCATACTTTTTGAGCAATTATTGTCTGAATTAATGTTGTCACGTTCCATTTCTCCCTCCCACACCTCTCTGCTTTCACAAGACTGGCTCACACAGGTGATGTTTTGCTTAGTAGGCCTCCCCTCAGGAAACCATAGACCTGTGCAAAGCAGTAAGTTCAAGAGGAGTTGATATAATTGAGACCTTTAGGCTCTCTGATACACAATGAAACATTATGTTTTAGCTAAACCAAGCACCCTGAAAATGTTCTCAACATTTAGCCACTAGTTTTACTATATCTCTGATATAACTCAACAGACCTGTCTCACAGACAACATGTTGACAGTGGTGACGTCTCTCCTCCATTTAACTGTGAAATACAATCTACCTGTAATTTGTTTTTGTTGTGATTCATAATCAAAGTTGAAAGCTTAAATACTGAATATTAAGCCTTTAATCTTTTTCAATAAGTCACTACAAATGATTGTCAGGTAGTATAACTACAAGATTCAGTTTTAGAAACTGGAGCTAATATGCAGGAACTTTTAACCCTGTACTTTTACTGTAGGTATCACATGAGAGTGGAAACCACAGGGCCGTGATGTCATGGAAGGTCCCTCGGTGGAGTACAAATAGATCAAGTTATGAGGAAACGCGGCAGAGTCGAAGTCTGATTGTTAGAGAGTGACAGAGATGGAACTGAAGCTACAGATCAGCCTCTTCATATCACTTATACAAGGTGAGTCATTTACCTTCAATACTTGCTGACTTTGTTATGACAAGTAGATCATGCTGAAATGAGACAAAAAAGTGAATCATAAACCTACTGGAAGTGATGCCTTTTCTAATGACTTCTTAACGTATGACAATTACAATACTTGTCGTCCTATGGCAATGTATGATGTTTGTGTGATGTTTATTAGGGAAAATTTGGGCGTAATTACAAACTCTGATGCTTCTGACAAGTGACTGCATTTGTCTTCAGTAAAAAGCTTTTTGAGACATTAGATGTGTATGTTTTATATGTAAAGCTTTTGATTCAGTCTGCAGTTGCTATGATGCATTGTGTGGATTATCATCCAATTTCCCCATGTTTTATTTCATGTTTTATTCAGCTATTTTACGCATGTCATTCTGCCACATCAGTGTGTATGTGTAATGTAATGCATGCATGTAGGTATGCATGCATGTTAATATATGAATATCTGCTGCATATATCAGTTTATTTGCTCTTATGTGATGCATATATTTTACATTGACTATAGTGTTTCCTGTGGAATGAAATGTTCTTTATCAGTCAGGCATTAAATAACAAACGATGTCTGAAACCCAATGACTAAAGTCTAGAGGGAACTCTCAAAAACATGTTGATGTACAGTAAAAATTGCGTATCTACGTCATTTTCTGTGGTTTTCATAAATTTGTTCCAATGTTCAGTTAAAGACATGTAATATCTCACACCACCCGCGCGTCTGAAAAAGTCATAATGACCTCTGATCCTTGAAGCCCACTCCCCTCACCGCTGGCGCCATTATGCCCCCACAACTGTGTTTTCCAAACACCTCGTCATTCTCACCCCATAGGAAAGAAAAAGCACCCAAAGCCCCTGTGAACAACCCACAGCATATTTATATTTTCTCTTACACCCACCGTTGCTTTCTCTTTCACCATGAAATAACTGACCACATTACTTCCTGTCTTGACAGAAATGCATTAGATGTGTGACAGGGGGGCTGCTTCTTCGTAGTTGCAATACAGTGAGGAACAGCTTTTTTTTCGCTGTCACACCACCTCCGCACACACACTCAGACACAGGGTCAGGCCAGGCCAGTGGCACAAACAGGAATAGATGAGTCAAACTGTGCGAAAAAACAGGGTTTCAACTTAGGACATCTCTGTTTACGAGGGAGGGAAACTTACTCACTTACTGACCTTTCAATTCCCATAGATGGTTGCTCATCTGTTCATGAAGGGCAGTGGGGTAGCTGCCCGGAAGTGGTGTCCCTTTATGAAAGGTTACATGTATTATCAAACTGCATGGCGTGGAAATTACATTGTCCTCTTAGTGTGAATTTTCAAGGAAATGCATCTTCCTATTTTTTCAGTTTCACTTGCGGTATGGCAGCGTGTGACTGTGATGAAAGGCCAGACAGTCAACTTAAGATGTCCAATTACAAATGGTCACAAGACCCATGTGGACTGGAAGAACCCTGAAGGATATGTTATGTTCTTCAATAACCAAAGAGGTGAAGGTGAAGATCTGTCTTGTGCTTCATTCACACCAACAAATGTATAAGCAGCAGCACATATTGTCTGATGTTTGTGCCAAAATTGCAAGAATCTCTCAGACATTTGAATTAAAGATATTAAATACCTTTCCCCCCCACTCATTCTCAGGTGTAAATGACAAGCGCTACAGCTTCAACAAACAGTCGGAGTCAGAATTCACAGTCAGTATTTCCAATGTCAACTTCAAAGATGGAGGCAACTACACATGCTCTCATTATGACCGTCACACAACGGAGAAGAAAGTGGAGGTGACAGTGTTAGGTGGGTGTAATGTTGAAGCCACCAAAGATATGACGACCAGAGCTATAACCTAATCCACCCATGACCATTGCATTATTTGCTGGATAAGTATCTTATAATACTGTATTAACATTTGCTCTGGTGTTGATTCTTTTAAAGGTCGTCCCCAAATGAAAGTAGCAAAGCATGAAGGACAGTTTGTCATAACATGCAATGCTGAAGGGAACCACTATCCTCCCCAGATCTCCTGGAAATTGGATCATGGACCTGAAATTCTTCGTAAGTTTGTAATACGTTATGAATGGCAAAAGCTGCATTGTAAGTGAGCCATAGGAGATAACATAACATTGAATTTGACTCACAAAGGTGCATCACCTGCCATCTTGTTTGTGGTGCTGTATCTTGCGCACTGCTCTTCTGAACCTTCAGGGCAACAATGTTCTACTACTGCTCCTACTTAAAGAAGCCCTTCTGCACTCTGCTCTTTTTTTTGATGAGACATGTTTGTCATGAAGCCCTGTGACTGGCACAGCTGGTTTAGAGCGATGTGACCTTCTGATTTGTGATTCATTTTATCCAGTGGTTTCGTGCACAGTGCGGTGCACATATATGAACAAAAATAGCAGATATGCTTGGACACTTGTCATTGTTTTTGAACACCCGGCACTTTGTACTGGTCATTGCCATTCCACTTTTGTGGGTGGAATTCCGTTCAGCAACCGCAGGGAGGGCTCATTTCTTGATGACACTACCTCCCACAGTTACAGTTATCTTTACCCACATTTGGTGGGTTAGTGGGTTGGTGGATGTTATTTCAAGGCTCGATGACGGCCGTAACCTTTAAAATTCCTTTTAGATTGTCCATTAATGACAGAGATTAGTAGTTCAAACTCTATTTGGAAAGTATAAATCATGATTTTGATCAAAGATCTCAGCAATGTCATGTTATGATTGTTCTTTGACTACTGATGCCAGCTGATACACCTGCTTAGAAATGGAATCTAATGACATCTGTCTCATTCCACAGATCATGTCCAAATCCTTCGTGAAGGTAAAAAATATGTTTCAATGGATATGTTCCATCTTCACTCAGTGGACAACAGAGTCACTGTGAAATGCCTAGTTCGCCATCCAGCTCTGCACTCACGACCTCTGATGAACTTTGTCAAAATTGGACGAGACCGTGAGTACAGTTCCTTTAATCTCTCTCTCTCTCTCTCCCCTAGTTCAAATTTTAAATTATAAAAACTTACACTTGCATTAACCAAGACTTGTTTACTTTAACGTCTTATACGTACTTCTGCATAATGGGTGATATTTGAGGAACAGTGAAAGCGTAGTTGTGTCGTCACAAAATAGGGAAAGCACTGGAGAGTGTTTTTTCACATGAGTTGCTCCATGACACTGTCCACAGCAGACTGTGAATCTTGACCGACCACGTAGTTTCCTCTTTCTGTGTATTGTAAATAGCCTGGTTTCCTGTATTCTTATTGAAAACAAAAAACACATGTGTGATTTGCAGATAGTGCAAATGTCAGAATGACTTTTCCATGAATTGAATGCTGTTTCTGCTTATCAATAATGTAAACCCCCTCTCTGTCACAGCAACAAAGCCCCGCCGCCCGACCGTAACTCGGCCTCAGGGGTCAACAGAGATGTACAGAACAACAACCGGCTGGTTCAGACATGAGAGAACAACAATGAACCTTGCAACCAAAGACATGAATGGGCTTTCATCAACTGTTCCCTCAAATCAGCTGTTTTCCTCCAATGAGCCAAAGACAGTTACAGCACCCACTCCTCTGAACCTTGTTACATCCACAGGTTCACATCTCAGCACTAGTGGTGAGTGAAATTGTTTTCATTACATATATCAGAGGAGGGACACAAAACAAACTGTCCTAAAGAAACAGAAGTCATTAAACAACAACAACAACAAAAGTCATTTTAATGTTACATGGCAGAATAAGTTCCAATAGTAAATTATGGCACGCCTCAGAGACTTAATATTCATAAAACATATTGTTACAATAATGTCTACATGTACAGTATCTAAAAGTAAACTCTACACCATAAAAGGAAAAGGAAAGTAACCTCTACACCATAAATAATGATAAATGAACCTTAAATTTGTTTACCCTATCTCTTATTTATTGCTCTGTATAATAAATATGTGATACACTACACAAACTGTCAGCCCGCGAGATGGAAACTACAGATATATCAGTTTTCACAATGCATTCAGTCGCTTAACCACCACTGTAGTTGTGATACCATGAGATGTGTTTCCTGTGACGGAAGTCTCAGAGTATAGTGTGAAACTCAGTTATGTTAGGTGTATTCATAAATTCTGGTGACGGAACAGTGAGGCTCCACGTAGGTGAAGAACTTCTCCGACATATACAGACCATCATCAAAGACTTAACATCCCAGCTTGTAAAATCTCTGTTCACATTTTCTTAAATATTTTTAACTTTAAACACGAAAAGAACAGTTTGTAAAAGATGAATCAATTTTGACTTTAAAAATGACACAGAACCTCACAGCCCCCAGCTTCTTAAGTAACATTCAGTTATTCATCTGCTTGTCTTCATACAATATGGAAACTATATTCTTTTCTTTAAATGAACTTTTTCTGACTTCTGTTTTCTCATGAGCCTTATTTATCAAAATGTCTTCATTTTATGTGGATAACTCAAGAACCTCTGTGTTATCAGGCTTAACCAGGAAGAGGAATGACACCATCAGTAATGCAACAAGCACAACAGGTATGACATATTGCACTGCATTGTAAGATTATAAGATTATATACAACTATTCTTGACAAATGTCTGTCTGATGCCATCTAGTGGTAATTGTGAAAAACTACAATTTAGTTGTTTCACTTAGAAAAAAGGTTGACTTAGGCTGCAGCAGCTTATTTAAGTCTGTGTTAATTATTGTATCTTTCTTCTTCATAATTCCTTAAAGGCTGGACAGACTCAGTAACAACAGAGGAGACCACATCCTATAACCGTACGGAGGGAAACAGAACAGGTACATTCATACTGTTAACAGTACCAGTGTCTGCACGGACAGACTAAAGTTCAGTTCCTCTGGTATGAAAATGAGATAGCTGTCTTGGCTTATGTACATACTAACTACCAGCATGCTGACCTTTCCCAGGGGGCTTCAATGACCCAAAGATGCACACAGGAACTGAAGGAAGTTCATCTTTACTGGTCTTCCTGGTGACATGCCTGATCTTCTGTCTTTTGGTGGTGGTCATTTTTTTTGCTATCAAGCTGAGGAGAGCGCACATCACCTGGAAAAGAGGTAAGCAGACCATGTCCTCATTTTTCTGCATGGCGTTAAATCATACCAACAACAAAAGACTGAAGCTGCTGTTGAACTTTAGTCAGGGTTACAGTTACTCTGGCCTCTGCTTCATGTGTGTCTAGAAATATTTTCCTATAGCTGGAAAATGCTGCAGTGAACAGCAAAATACACAGACTTTCTTAGTGAGAGCTTGTGGTTACACCACAAAGCCACGAGTAAAAAAGAGAGTTTCTTTGTTGCATGTATTTAAAAAAACATATGACAGTTTTTATTATTACAGAGAATGAAGACTCCAATCCATCAGAGGAGAGCAGTAAATCGAAATCAAGCCAGGAAGAGAAGAACTCCCAAGGACAAAGGCGAAGAGGTACGCTGATTCAGCACTTGTTTTAAGACTTCTGACCAGAAGGAATAAGGAAATGTACTGAAAAACATTTGTACCAGCAGAGACTGTAATCCAACTGCAAAGATTGAATTGACTGAATTCCTCCTGCTCCCATGACATGCTTTGTGAATCAAAACACGGATCATTTACACAAAACTTTGTGCTACTTAATGTGATTATTACTGAATGTAACTTTTAGCTTTAGGAGATGAATGAAGCTCAATAAAACATGGCTATGTGGAGAGTGTTTGCTCCCTGTCGGCCCTGGGAAAAAGGAGGAAGCTGAATTAAGGAAACCAATCAGAAATTATGATTTTAATTCAACACTTGCAGTAATTCAATATGTCCAAACATTTAATTCTATCAAAAATATATTAATAACTTAACTGCTGGTCAACCCTGCTTTTAGTGCACATCAGTGTGCATCTGTATATATATTCTCATTGTCTTATTAATGGCCCATTGATGACCAATGTCCCATTAGTTGAAACACACCATGCTAAGCATGTTGTGATGCCTTAGAGATAATTGATTTACTATTACTGTAATTATATTTGACTTGACATGCGCTGACTTATCATGTTCAGTTTCAAGCCACTGCATTTCATTTCAAATCAGGCCTACTTAATTAATTTCAGCAAATTCCTTCTGAGCACGACCAATTCACCTTTATGCAGTTCAAGCACAGTCTCTGGCACAGTATATGGGACTCCACAGAAACAGTGCAGGTGTGTAAAGAAGTAACCAGTTTGTGCAATGAATCACTGATTGTTAAATGCTCTCTCTCTCACAGGGCTCGTCAACACGGCGTTCACACAGTACATCGCTGAAGAACCGACAGTGATAACCTCAGTGATAAACACAGCTGCAGTGGCAGCAACAGAGAGTGTAAATAGAGAGGAGACTTCTCAACCTCAAACCCCGGGACAGACTTTAGCCAAATGTGACATAAAGGAGACCGAGCTATAACAATCTGTAAAATACAGCCTTTATAATATCAGCTATATCATCAGCACCATCATCAGGGTGCTGTCATGCTTACAGATTAAGCTGGTTAGCTTTATTTTTTTACTGTGCTTGTAACAAAGAGTGTATGTTTACACAGAAAAGAATGTAGTAACAAAATGCTTATGACTATACTGTACTGTACCATATAAATAGCTACTGTATTTTGTTTACATGTACCAATAAATTATATTTTGCTAGAAAATCATGGCGTACTGTGTTTGAACATAGATGAATGTTTATGGAAAATATTAATGATGTTTTGGCATATGACATATTGACTAAGTGGCATCATCGTCATAAAACAGCAGACAATACTACACTCATAGTTGAGGTGATAAAAAGATATTTTTTTACACTTGATGCTATCAGTATAATATACAGATGTATTTTATCATGTGTAACACTAAAGGCCTTTAGGCTACAAATAGGCCTACTGTAGTTTTACAAAAATGAAATGCAGAGCATGTGTTAGCCTACTTGACCAAGACAGGAAACAAAGGCTGTCCACGATTCATTACAGTGGTGGAAAGCATATTAATTATAATGTCAGGCAGTTTATTGAACACTACAGTACAGAATAAAAGAAACAAATATATTTATAGTGTATTCTGTTCAGTGTTCAATTTTTGAAAAATCACTGTTGGCTAGGGGTAGTTAGCCCCTGTCTGACCATACCTGGGCTCTACTTCCACTTCCACAATAAATCCTCAATACAATCAGAGCATGAGCTCATTCTATTGTCACTTATACGCATAAATACTTGATATGAATATGCAATCTCGGATGAAAAGGTCGTAACTACATCTTGTGTCTCCAGACAAAGCTATCGTCTTGGGCCATGCGGTCATTCACAGTGATTACGAAACACAGATAATAAAACAGGAAGTAAGCCGGATAGTTATTAACGTCATCTAAGACACTGAGCGTCATTGGTGGACCGTTGAGGAAAGACTCAGAGACTCGATGTTTGATTGGCTGCTTTGCCGGCGATATATAAGGTTCCGTTAGCTGTCCGTCCTCCTTTCCCTTCTCATCCCGGCAAGGACAAGTCAGCCTCGCCGCAGTCCACACTAACCAACACCTAAAGTCACCGTCAACGACTCGGTAAGCTGTTCTTGGTAAAGTCACAGATAATATATGTGTATTTTAGTAAAACTCTGGACATCCCCCGTGGTTTGCTTCATCGGCGTGAGTAACCCTAGTATTGAGCTCACTCACTGTCGGTATTTGCTAACATACAAAGTGTACTTGTGGTTTAAAATTACTGGTGCTGAATGGGAACAATATTAAGAATGCAGATTCATTGTGCCTGTGATAGGGCTGTACTCGCTACAATAGCTAACGTTAGCTTAGCAGAGTGAGGAGGGTGGGGGCAGGGAGTCTGAGACGTTCGAGAATGTTCTCGAACAACCAATGTTAAGCTAGCCGAAGTGAGCAGACTTCCGGTTATTTTTTACAGAACAAAGGCCTTACCGCTATGCGCCTTGATTTAAATCGTTGACAGCTTTCTTGCAGTTAGTTCCGACTTTACTATGATCGAGCTTTTCCGGGATAATTAATTGGTTTTTGCGTTCATATGGAAGATAAAGTTGTTTTTGGCAATTTCCGGTCTTAATTCTGCCTACTGAGGTCAACTTGACGTCTCATTGTCACATGACCAGAACTTGCACCATGCTTTCACACTGCGTAATCTTTTGTAGATTGGTTAGACTTATGTTTATTTGCACACTGATCACTTGTTATTTATTTCAGTATAGAAGTGGAAATTACATACGGTTTTATACATAACTTTTTTGGTAATGCCATTGGCCAAGATCATTTCCATTGGGCAACTAAGTTACTTAAAGTCTAGAGTGGCTTACTTTAAGTGCAGGAGAATTGTTTATATACTTAATGCACTATCAAGTTCAATTGGTTCACATATAGTTCCATATAGTTATTGGTCTGGCTGTTACTGAAACAACAAAATCCAACGAAAAACAAACTGCTTTTTTTTTTTTTTTTTTTTTTGCAATATGTCATTATTGCTGTAAAATCCTAAGACTAGTTACTTCACTGTATACAGCTCAATGTTACCTCCTTCATATTGAAGTTCTAACTGGTATTTGCATGTCAGTGTCATGCCTGGAATTTGTTTGGCTGGCACAAGCTTTAAACTTTAAAGTCACACTGAATCATGATAAACAAATTAACTTTGTCCTCTATTTCTTTAGGAAACATGTCGAAGGGACCAGCAGTTGGTATCGATCTTGGGACCACCTACTCCTGTGTTGGTGTGTTCCAGCATGGCAAAGTTGAAATCATCGCCAATGACCAGGGCAACAGGACCACACCCAGCTACGTGGCCTTCACAGATAGTGAGAGGCTGATCGGAGATGCAGCTAAGAATCAGGTTGCCATGAACCCCACCAACACAGTCTTCGGTAGGAATTGAGTTGTTGAAGAATAGTGATATTGTGGTCTAGTGTCATTCTTGCCACACTCGCCTGATGAAAATCATGTTTATCAAGTAATGTTATCACAATAGTTAAGCACCTCAAAGTGCAACCTAACCCTGCGTGCTTATGAAATTGACTGGTACATCTGTCAATGGACAACCGGTCTTAAAGTTTTAACTCAAGAATGACATTAGACTGAAATAATCTTAAATGGTCCTGAGAGACCCTACTGAAGCCTTTCCTCACTGTGATGACGATTTTCCTGCCATTCGTAGTTTCCACCAGAGGTCGAAAGACCAAAGATGGCCCAAATCCTTCCTTGGATGTCTGAGTGATCATCTTAAAGGAAACCCACAGTAGAGCATTTTTCTTGTGATTTTTAAAAACCCCAAACTGTCTTTTACAGATGCCAAACGACTGATTGGCCGCAGGTTTGACGACACAGTTGTGCAGTCGGATATGAAGCACTGGCCATTTAATGTCATCAATGACAACACTCGCCCCAAGGTTCAGGTTGAGTACAAGGGTGAGACAAAGTCCTTCTACCCAGAGGAGGTCTCGTCTATGGTGCTGACAAAGATGAAGGAGATTGCTGAAGCCTACCTCGGAAAAGTATGTTATTTGGCATAGCTCTGGACAGAAAATGCCATGCTTTGCTATAAATTATGCTAATATTTGACTTATTTCTTTTAAGACTGTCAACAATGCTGTAATTACGGTACCCGCCTACTTCAACGACTCCCAGCGCCAGGCCACTAAGGATGCTGGCACCATCTCTGGCCTCAACGTTCTGCGTATCATCAATGAACCAACTGCTGCTGCCATCGCCTATGGGTTGGATAAGAAGGTAAATAAAACTGTCAATTTTATACTTTTCCAATTATACTTGAATTATTTACATAACAAAATTGAAGTAGTTCATCATAATTGAGTAGCTTAAATGTAACCGAACTTTAATTTCAGGTGGGTTCTGAAAGGAACGTTCTCATCTTTGATCTTGGTGGTGGCACCTTCGATGTGTCCATCTTGACCATCGAGGATGGTATCTTTGAGGTAAAGTCCACAGCTGGAGATACTCACCTCGGTGGGGAAGACTTCGACAACCGCATGGTCAACCACTTCATTGCAGAGTTCAAGCGCAAGTACAAGAAGGACATCAGCGACAACAAGAGAGCTGTCCGTCGTCTGCGCACCGCTTGTGAGAGGGCAAAGCGCACCCTGTCTTCCAGCACCCAGGCCAGCATTGAAATCGACTCTCTGTACGAGGGAGTTGACTTCTACACCTCAATCACCAGGGCTCGCTTTGAGGAGCTCAACGCTGACCTCTTCCGTGGCACCTTGGACCCTGTGGAGAAGTCACTCCGTGACGCCAAGATGGATAAAGGGCAGATTCATGA
>NTHP01000140.1:235271-252132 GCA_003416845.1 Oplegnathus fasciatus | reverse complement strand
CAAACATATCCACTCAATTAGAACTCCAGATATAATTTTCAACTGAGAACATTTTTTGTCGAATGATTAATGAAAAACGTTTACCGTCTGTCCCTTTCAAAATCTAACTAGTCACCCTTATTTACAGCTGTCCAGGCGGCCATCCTGTCTGGTGACAAGTCTGAGAATGTCCAGGACTTGCTGCTTCTGGATGTCACCCCTCTGTCCCTGGGTATTGAGACCGCCGGAGGTGTCATGACTGTCCTGATCAAACGTAACACCACCATTCCTACCAAGCAGACCCAGACCTTCACCACCTACTCAGACAATCAGCCCGGTGTGCTCATCCAGGTGAGGACCCTGCTGGATAAGATTCAGCTATTTGTGCAATTCATAGTTCTAGCAGATGTTAAATTATTATCCAGTGCATTTCTGACATTTTTGAGTGACTAAAGTGACATTGCATACTGTGTAACCAACAGGTTTATGAGGGTGAGCGTGCCATGACGAAGGACAACAACTTGCTGGGCAAGTTTGAGCTGACAGGCATCCCTCCTGCTCCTCGTGGTGTTCCCCAGATCGAGGTGACATTTGATATNGATGCCAACGGCATCATGAATGTCTCTGCTGTAGACAAGAGCACTGGCAAGGAGAACAAGATCACCATCACCAATGACAAGGGTACAAAAAAGCATAAAAATTCCGCTAAACTCAAATTCAGCTGCAGTGTTATCCCATGATTCAATGCTAATCTTGCCTGTTTTATGCCAGGTCGTCTCAGCAAGGAGGACATTGAACGCATGGTCCAGGAAGCTGAGAAGTACAAGGCTGAGGACGACGTTCAACGTGACAAGGTGTCTGCTAAGAACGGCCTGGAGTCGTACGCTTTCAACATGAAGTCGACTGTGGAGGATGAAAAGCTTGCTGGCAAGATCAGTGATGATGATAAGCAGAAGATTCTGGACAAGTGCAACGAGGTCATCAGCTGGCTGGACAAGAACCAGGTGAAAATTGTTGTTGAGTAATTAAAGCAACATAAGTTTTGGAATGTGAATATCATTATTTTCTCCCTCCACTTACCTGTGACTCTACTGGCTCATCAGCATGTCTATTCTTGTGTGCTAATCAAATTTAGAGATATATACTGTAAATCCTTGGTGGGGTGGGGGTCTATACAAACAAACATGTTTCTGTGAAAGAGGAAAAGAATGAAAATTGATCACCACATACATGGTATACTGTATATGCTTTAAAGATGCAGTCATTGCCTTATGATCTCAGTATAGAAAAATTAGTAGGAGGGTTGACGCCAGAGTTAGTGATGATTTACTCAGATGTTTCAACACGCGAGTGGGTAATTTATTAGGAAGTAAGCAATGGGTCTAGGATTTTACAGGTTTGCACATATAAGCCATATAAATATTTCATTCATGTCATCAGAGAATGATGATTTCAAGTGTAGCCACAAGTGTTTTGTTGGGCTACGTTGTCCTCATCTGTGTTGCAACAATTTAAACTAAACTGAACATTTAAACTGTCAAGTTATTCCTACTGAATATGAGAATATATGATTTGATTTCTGTGTACTAGACTGCAGAGAAGGATGCATATGAACACCAGCAACAGGAACTGGAGAGGGTGTGTAACCCCATCATCACCAAACTATACCAGGGTGCTGGTGGCATGCCAGGTGGGATGCCCAGTGGAATGCCAGGTGGTTTCCCCGGAGCTGGTGGCACTCCTACCGGCGCAGGATCCTCTGGACCAACCATCGAGGAAGTTGATTAATCACATTGTCTGTGGCTCGTTCATATCCCTGAATACTGGACAAGCGTGAACATTCCCAGAGACCTAATACATAAAGTCAGACTGATGATGATAAGTGACACATGCTGTGTGAAGATCTTAAAGCAAACACTGTCTGTGCATTCTATGTCATGTTTGAACCCAAAACATTAAATTATGAATGAAACATGTGCCTTGATACGTGTTGTTTCTAACATTTCATGTTGCTTTGTGCTCATGGTCACATATAGTTATCCAGTGGACCTGAAGTTAATTGTGAACATCCTTACATTAGAAAGTGAAATTCTAAGGTGAAAAATGTAGAGGACATTTTGGACATTTGGAACTATAAATTACAATATTTTACATTAATGTTGATAACAGTTAGTGAGTCCTGCTATAATGTAAATGGACAGGATCAAAGGAGATTAAGATATGACTGCAGTATTACATGTTCTTGAGGTTCTTTGGAAGGTTTTGTGATTCTAGGCAGCACAACATACTGCTAAATAAATTGGAAGAGCACACTGTATCAAGACAAATATAACTATCAGTATTTATTTTATACTATATTAATATACATTATCAATCGTGTTAAAACTGTCTACAGCCTCAGTGTATCTCCTAGTAATTTATAAATAGTATGTTTTGTTGCACAGGATTGTCTTGTAGCCTTAGTATTTGTTAAGGATTTATTGTACTTACTGTCTTCTATAACAATATTAGAAATTAAGATTAACTTTATCTGGATTATCTGGATATCTGAAATTAGTAGATATAAAAATGAGTTGATGTTTCAGGACAATAAAAATGTTCACTTATTTTGTTGGAGAGTAATCCTACATCCAGAAGACACAGGGATTCCCAGATTGATTCTGTAGCCCATACAAACGGATGCAATGAAAAATCATCTTCTAATGCTACATGAATGACAGAAGTGAGGCCCAGATTTGCATTCCAAGTCATGTTTCCCCATTTCAACCAAACCCCAGATTTCAGTTTGGTCGGCTCTCAGGTTGAAAATCATGAAAATTATGTGAAGTATAGAAATTGTCCTTATTTGAACATGAAATGTTCCCTCAACTACAGAATACCCACCAACTGTCAGAACTAGCACATTTCCACAGGGCTCCTGACATCAACTGCAACAGTGAATAAAAATATGATAATATGAGTAAACAACCATCATCACCAAAACCTTGAAGGACGGTCATTCAGACAGGGTTCTGTGACGGAGTACACCCTCCTAGTGTGGATGAACTGGCCCTTAGGTGTAAAATGAAATTCAAGAATGCTCCCTCACTGCTTATATACACACATTAAACTGCTCACTTCAAATGCTAGAAAAGCTGCAGCCTCTGTGCAGTTGGTTCTCTCACGAAGACTAACAGCACAATCCCCGGATGACAACAACAGAAATGAAGACTGCATGTATTCACTGTGCCAAACGGCTATACAGGACATTTATTGAAACGACATGACATAAACAATACATCAATTTTGCACGTTTTGTAGCAGCTTTGCGAGACTAAAACAACCCCTCCCTTCAGAATTGGTCCATATTAAGAGCTGATTTTTTTCCTCGGCCTTCCTCATCCATCCCCAGCATTCACAGAGCTCCTCCATCTTCCAGAGCCAACACAACAACGGCGACTGAGCAGTCTATGAATAGTCCCGATGAGAAGCAAGTCTATGTTTTCATTGTAGAAACAGCAATACCAAACACTGCCCCCTATTTTAAAGGTTGTTTATCCAAAAAACGAACACTGATGTGAAAAAAGTGGCTGGCTCCGAGGTGAGCCCGCTGCTAAACCCAGGCCTGCGGGGAGTCTCTTTTACTTGCTCTTGGCCGGTTTCTCCGTCTTCTTGGGGAGGAGGACAGCCTGAATGTTGGGCAGCACTCCTCCCTGAGCGATGGTCACTCCGCCCAGCAGTTTGTTGAGCTCCTCGTCGTTGCGCACGGCCAGCTGGAGGTGCCGAGGGATAATCCTGGTCTTCTTGTTGTCCCTGGCCGCGTTGCCTGCCAGCTCCAGGATCTCAGCGGTCAGATACTCCAGCACGGCCGCCAGATACACCGGAGCCCCGGCGCCGACGCGCTCCGCATAGTTGCCCTTGCGCAGTAGCCTGTGGACTCGACCCACCGGGAACTGGAGTCCGGCCCGGGAGGAGCGGGACTTGGCCTTTGCTCGGGCTTTTCCTCCGGTTTTCCCCCTGCCAGACATGATCGTTAGATATTGTGGTTATTGATGAAGAGGACCCACCGCTATGCGCGTGATGGAAGAGCCTGGACCTTTACGTAATGTGGTTGCGAGAAAAAGCATATAAACCGCAACGGCTCCCCCGATTGGCCGAGTGAAACTGAAACGCACAAGCCAATGGTGCGGCGAGTCCTCCGGTAATGACTGTCCTCTGGTGGAGGATGCTCCAATCACAGAGAAGGAATGGCACACACTTATTTGCACAGCCATGTTATAAATACAGGACTGGGAATAGGGCGGTATCCAGCGCTGTGCCTCTTCCTGCTGTTTGACTGGCGGCCATACGAAAGAGAAAATGCCTGATCCGGCAAAGTCAGCCCCTGCCCCCAAGAAGGGCTCCAAAAAGGCCGTGACCAAAACCCAGAAGAAAGGGGACAAAAAGCGCCGCAAGAGCAGGAAAGAAAGCTATGCTATCTATGTGTACAAGGTGCTGAAGCAGGTGCACCCAGACACGGGGATCTCCTCTAAGGCTATGGGCATCATGAACTCGTTTGTCAACGACATCTTCGAGCGCATCGCCGGAGAAGCGTCGCGCCTGGCGCACTACAACAAGAGATCCACTATCACCTCCAGGGAGATCCAGACTGCCGTCCGTCTGCTGCTGCCCGGCGAGCTAGCCAAGCACGCCGTGTCCGAGGGCACCAAGGCCGTGACCAAGTACACCAGCTCCAAATAGAGGCGGACAGAGGCTCGACATGAGGGGGACAACAGTCACCAAATCACCACCAAGACGATCTTGAAACCCCGCTCACACTGTCGGGTGTTTGCCAAAACTGCGTTTGTAATTTTGCACCATTACCGTTTTTCGAAGAGAATGAATGCCAGTGGAACCCAGGCCTTATGTTGAATGTGTTGAGATTCATTGGAACTGTAGCCTGCCATTTTGTTTTAACTCAGTGTTTCGTTTTTCTGAGCTGTAACGTTTTTAAATCATGTCATCATTTGTGAACGACTGCAAGTCGGTGCTCTTAAACTGTGGAGGTCTCTTTTGCTTTGCATCATTGTAATACTGATTTGTATACATGCACCTTAGAAAATATCCAACATGATTGTATGTCATTGGTACAGTCGTAACGAACCTTGTGAGATTAAAGCTGTGACTTACTACCAGTGAGGAGTTCTGTTTCTACCTGTAGTCCTCAGAACTGGAGTGTTTGCCAGTTAAACTCCAACCCAAGCATTCAGTCCAGTGAGCTAAATATTCTGTTACATGATATTATTTGAATGTTATTAGGCTGCTGATGTATTAACATGTAAAGGAGGAGAAGCTGATATGAACTACGCTGTATGCTTTTGAGTGAAATGATCTCGACAGTGTCATATTTTATAAACCCATATGTTTTGTATATAAACTCTTAATCTGCACAGTAGCTCTACCTATCAGATAAATGTAGAGGCGTAAAGAGGAGAAATGTAATGGAGTGAAATAAAAGTACAAAGATGATGATACCCTGAATTAGATCTTAAGGTACACTTTAAATTAATAATTAAACCAAAACAAAACCCCCAAATGACATACTGTAGTCATGGCTGTACTGATTGTGTCTTTATGTAAAGGGGTGGATGCAAAAACATGGTCACCTTAGCAATAATACAATGATGAAATTCAATTAAGTAGCCCGACAATAAATCCAAGATTGTAATGTTGCAGTGTCATAACGAAATAGTCACACTGTCATATCCAACAACACTGAGGTCATGTCCTCAGTATTTTTTCTGGGAATCTGGGGGGAGTTTACACTCCACAGTTAAAGTTCCTTATTTTAGACCCTTATTTCAGTTTGAATTTACTAAGTTATGTTTCGTTTAGAAGCCGTTTGTGATTTGTAGATTAAACTTACAATGAAAATAAAAAATGCAATTGAGCAGCTAACTGAATGAATATTTTATTCCACTCAATAAAATGTGTTGACATTTTATATACATATTGTCCTCACTTGGCCAGTAAAGAAGCAGAATGTCATAGGATTTAATTTCAAATATTGTTATTTGCGTATTATTGGCCATATGATTAAGGGGTGACATTAATTGATGGCTTAATATTCAACAATAACAGAACATGGGAGAATGGAAGGAGCAGCTTCAATCATGAATCTACTGGATGTGAAGGTTGTTGTGCCCTTAAGTGATGGAAACAAAAACCAAAGAGAGGGGATGTTGGACGTGGAATATAACCTTAATTTATTGCTAATATAGCTAATGTAGAGCACATACCGAGGAAGGTTCAAGTTCAAAGTCTTTGTTGAATGAAGAAGTAAGCATGTTACTGCTTCTGCTTATGGGCCAGATGGAAATAACTTTTTTTTAAATGGAAATAATGTTGCAACACAAACATGGATTTGTAGGTAAGAAAGCACTTCACAGTAAAAAAAAACACATGTTGAGATGAATGTTCTCAATATATGTGAACTGCTCCAAATCTGAGTGAGACATGAATCTCATGATTCATGAGAGAAGAATTTCACGTGACACAGAAACATCCATATCTTGTGTTTGTGCAAACAGAATGCCCCCCCAAGCTTTAGCACCTTGGATTAAGAAAAAGTAGATCTCAGAGGTTACCCACGTCTAATAGCCCACTCAGATAGACTTAAGGCTGCTGAATGGGAAACAGGACAGACACGACACCAACCTAATGCTAAACTCCTTGTAAGCTCATCTTCGCTCCATTGTTCGGATCAGGTCTCAGGGTTCCTGGAGGGGATCTGGGGGGATTCGTGGTTCAGGTGACAAGTTGTAGGAGGTTTTGTTTGGCAGGGTGTGTCTTTCTCTCCAAGTCTGAGATGATGTACAGAAGACCTAATTTCTTAACAAAGAGTGGTAGCCCCTGGCAGAAGTGGGGGGATGTGACAAAAAACAGCACTTTAGTGGAGCAGAGTTCATAATTTGGCCTTTTTTAGGTCCTCTTGCGTAAATACAGCTGAAACAATTTCGTAGGTATTAAATTTTGGTTATGTAATGTCCTCGGGATAGGTAGTCTTAGGTTCTTACAGATATTTAAGGGTTTTTGTAGTTGCCTGTGCGTTTTATATGCCTGGTATACCTGGTTGTACTTTAAGATATTTTTGTAAAATTCTATTTTGTTGTGAGTGTTCTGAGTTTGAAGAAAAACCTTCAAATAATCATCTTTTCTAGTCAATATAAGGCAATAATCAGTTCAAAAGAAGAAATAAAAGAATAGCAACAATGATCTCGTCTAAACCCAACTAGTTGTTTTCCTCGAGATTTTCTTAAAATAGAATCCATCTGTACAGATGTGATTTAGGGTGCATGAGGACAGTTGAGGTCATTGCTGAAATGACAAGTTAAATTTATAGCTACTTGACATAATGTTCCACCAGACCAAAGACACTCCATATAGGTTCACCTATTGTTCCATGTCTGTCAGATGATCCAACCAGCTTGTGTTGCTCTCTTACCTTCCCCTTTCTTCTCAGTGGGCTTCCTGTGAACTCTTTTTAGCTGGAAAGGAGGCCAGTATAAATGGCTGAAAGTCATGAAGGTAAGAGCAGACACAGAAAAGACGTACTGAGGGAAAGAGGTGGGGTGACACTCAATCAGTCTACACAAGGTAAGATATAACTCTTGAAAGCTTTTGGCTCAAAGAGAAATCTCACATTGTGCGATATTGTTTTTTTATTGGTTATAAGATAAATGGATTTACAGTATATGCTCCAGCCAATGATGCTACAAACTCAGAGAAAATCATCATAAGACTTCACATAAAGAGCGTGTCTGTAGCAATTAGATGCTCCAGGCTTTTCAGACTGTCACTTGTACGACTCTTTCAGATATAATTGATTAATATAAAATTTATTTCATCATATTTGTTGTCTAGCTGCTTTCCTCAGTCCTCAGATAGAGGATCTATCTGAGGACTTAATGTAGGATTTGAAATATATGAAAGTGTCACAATTTGCATCTTCACAGCACTTTGTACTGTTTTAAAGGGTGTTTTCTGAAGCATTATATTGGTTTGGCATTACTCATGTAGTTTAGAGTGTCTCTACATTTCTGCAGTGATAGAAACTAACTAAGTAGATTACTCAAGTACTTTAAGTACAATTTTGAGGAACTTGTACTTACTTGAATTTCCACTTTATACTTCTACTCCATTACATCTCAGAGGGAAATACTGCATTTTTTCCTCTTCAGCTGTAGTCACTGGATATTTTTCAGATTAAGATAAAAACATATCATAAAGTAGTAAAATACAATACAATGCACTGTTAAAAATTAAAACAGTGGTTGCCAACATTTTTGGACTGTGACCCCTCACAAAAAACAGATGTCTATGAGTCGTTAGCAGTTCCATCAAGAAGTCTAAACTTTTCACGTGGTTTCATTCAAATGACTGTTTGAGGCCTGAAGGTGTAAATTATCCACTACTTCACAATAAAGCAAAGATTATAGAAAAGTCTCTGTATAATAATATACATCTGTGTATCAGAACTTTCTTTCTTCTTCTTTCTTCTCGCATCAATCATGTCATGAGCCCTCAGATTTATCTTGTGACCCTTTGGAGAGGCCTGACCCCTATAGGTTAGGGACCACTGGACAGTATTTAGTATTAACAAACTAAAAATGGGGACATTTTACTGAACGAGTACTTTTATGTTTGATACTATATCAGTATTAGTACATTTTGTTGATGATACTTCTGTATTTTTGAATGCACTATGCATTATTTTTACACTGTTGTATTGGTGCCTTTACTTAAGTAAAGGATTTGAATACCACTTCCACCACTGCATTTCTGGGATGATCAGTAATGGAGCTGGAGGTCTTTTTTGTACATTTCATTGCCTATATGAGCTGTTTAACATGATCCAGTAGAGAGGAGATCATGTGCACTTCTGATCTCTATCATCTGTTTCTCCAGCAGTTCGAGGACAATGTGGCTGGTCCTTCTCACATATCAACTTGCCACGCTCCTTCTTGCCCAAGGTCAAAATGCCTGCATCGGTCACTCCACATTCAGAAGTCCAGGTAAGTGCCAGCAGTGCTCACTCTCTTTCATCCTTTTTCACCCTCCACCTGCTGCTCTTACTTCCCCTCCTCCCCCAACTCTTCTTCCTTTCACACCTCTCTTTCTCCTGCAACCCAGTGAGCGTCATGGGCAGCCTGGCTACCTGAGGAGTGTCTTTACTTCTAAGGGGAGGTGTGTGTTGATGATTCAACCAGGAGAGTTTCATGTCCATCCAAGCCGTAGTGCTTTAACTGTCAGTCACATAACACTGTCTATGGGACAAATGAATGGGATTTTTACTTCCCAAAATTGCTCCCCCCTCTTTGTAACACAATGAGACTCTCTCTGTCTCCTAAATGCCCACTTCTTTAAAACTCCACACTTCAAGTTTGTAAAACAAGCATTTTGCTTTCTGTATATATACGTCTTGATCCCAGTCTGAGATTTTTCTCTTATTTTCTCAGGTTTTAGCTCCTCCAGAGCAAGAGCAGACATGATACAACTGTTTTCACAGGCTGAGTAGTACTCCTCATGACAAATAAACTCAACATGTGTTAAATGGGAGGAGAGAACCATTAAGAAGTCAGTTCAGGAGTAATCTTCCCCTCAGTGACAGACTGAGTCATGTTCAAAATCCAAAAGGTTGATTCTGGTCTCATCCTCGCTCTGTACAGCCAATTCAGACATCAAGGTCATCTGTGGCTCTCAGACAGTGGACCTCCAAATCCTTCTGTGCCCCGTCTATTTCAATGGATATAACGAGTCACTGCTGGCCCTCAACTCAGAGCACTCCAAACACCAGTGTAAAGGGACTCCTGACTGGATGGCGGACCCACCTGTTGTCAAATTCAACTTCTCCATCACAGAGGAGGCGATTACTACCTGCTCCAGCAAGCTGACAGTACGTTATCTAAACACCCAGCAGATGCCACTCACACAACACATTCTTACTCAACAAACTCAGTTACCCAATATTTTTTACCCAATTCTTTCAATCAAAGGTCACTCAGGAGGTGGGAACCGGACTGTTTGCAGACTTCTCCAACGTTCAGTACATCAACATCTCAGGCATGATTTGCTCTGAGGACCCTAGCACAGGAGCCATCACCTATCACCAAGAGGTGATGTACAGGTTCTCTTGCCACTACCCACTGCAATACCTGGTCAACAACACTCAGATGAGCGTGTAAGTGACATTTGCAGTTGAAAAGTGCACACTTAATTACTATTTTCTGTTTTTCCAAGCTCCCCATGGTACACTCTTAAACTGGGCTCTTGCTTTGCTCAGCAAAGAAGAATAACTGTTTGGTTCAGTGGTTGTAGTTGAAATCTTAAAGATTTTTGTCTATATTAATTCCAATAATACAATATGCAAGAGTTTTTTGAAAGTTTGTGTTTAGGCCTTGTTTGATGCTGCACCAGTTTTTCCCGCCAAAAGTATTCTGTCATATAGCAAGTGATGCGTTTTACCTTTCCAGTTTGGAATAAATAGAAGAAGAACTGGCTGGTTAACAGAGCAGCGATAGCCATCGTGACTCAGTTCCATGGTTGAGTCAGCCATTATCTTCTCTTTTATCTCTTGGTTTGGCAATCTCTCAACAGGCGACAAGAACAGGCTGCATCACAGCATGGTCAGGAAGATCATAGGCGTTAAACTGCCTGATCTGTCTCACATTTCCCTCAAGGGAGCTATTTCAAAGTCTCTCACATCCTCTGCATGGAGAGTTTGAGCTTCTCCCCTCTGAATGGAGATTCAGAACATCAAAGGCCAGGTCTAACAGGGTGAGAAATAGTTTGATTTCTCACGCCATCAAACTGTGAAATACTCAGGAGGAGTCAGCCGATGATCAGGCTTCCATACAAAGTTGATGGGTGACCACTGTGGTGTTGTTTTAACCATGGATGATGGCTGGGTTGGACGATGATGGCTGGCTGTAACACAGGTTTGATGTTGCGCTGTCAGTGATGTACTTTGCTTTATGTGAGCTTGTATGGTGGGTTTTAGAATATGTTTTATGTGTTTCTATGACAGTTTATTACATGTTTTATGTTCAAGTCTGTGTTTGTTGTGTATTTAACTTGGCTGCAAGACAAATGTCGTCTTTGGGACAATAAAGTTGACGTTAGAGTTGAAGAGCGCTAACTCTTAAAAATCAGTCTCAACACACTGGACAATGCATTTTCAAATCACTGATGACAGTTTGAATAGTACATTTCTTACTAGCATGGGAACTAAATGGATAAAACTAATAGTAGCCACATGATTAGGGATATCAAAACAAAAGTTGTGTGTCAAATGAAATCAATAGAAATGGGCAGCAGAGATGGGAAATGTGTTCATCTCTGGATAGTAGGGGTTATGTTTCTGATTTCTTATATCAAAACATGTGAAGAGAAGTTGACTGTAGATGAACGAACATCAGCTCAACTATAAGTATCAAGTTAGCATAGGTGTGTGTTACTCGTGTCTAGTTTCAGCAGGGCTTGAATCTCATCTTGGTGTGTTGTTCCCTCGTGTATCAGATGAAAGATGACCTGGTTGTTGACAACTTGGGTTTTTCCTGTAACGATTTCCAGCTGCTGACAGAATATTCTTTTGTCCAACAGGTCTGGGGTCAACTTGGCAGTCAAAGACAATAACGGGAGTTTCATCAGCACACTGAGCATGAGACTCTACTCGGTAAGAAGGGTGAGGTGGTGTCAGCAGAGATGCTTTATGTGAACTGTCAGAAAAAAGATTTGCTCAATGTTAGAAAGGAAGAGTGACACATGGAATTGATTTTAAAGATTAGCTGTATTTAGGACTGAATTGGCACCATCTTACCTTTCAGATGTCTTCCAAGTACAACACATTTATTTAAATCAAGAAGAGCTAAACTGTTGCTCCTCTAACTCGGAATCAGTGTGTGTTTCATTCAGTTTAGTTGACATTACAAGATGGAGAACATCGAATCATAAAAATGTCAAGGATTACACAATTAAGTCCAGGATTTATTTCCATCATTGATGTAAAGATAGCAAAAGTGCAGCCCAAGCAACATCGTACTACCAACAAACCGACACAATATATACCTATAACATCCTCAATAAAATTACTCCAGCATCCAAAAAATGTGTTATAAAAAGTTCTATACAAATTATAGCTAGCAGGGTAAGCTTACACCTCCAAGATTCCCATAAAACACAATGTGACCTTCGTTCTCAGAATTGTCATGGTTATTATTTTAGTGCGTAACGGCCTCTCATTCCGGTTCCTGGCACCGCAGAACTTAAAGAAACAGATACCCATGTTGGTTTCCACTGTTGGTATTTATTGGTATAAATCTCGGCAAGCAGCAACAGTAGATCTAGTCTGATGCACCTGAGTCAATCATCCCTTCGAAGATGGTCTTTTCTTTGACATATTCAGGGCTCTGTCATGAATGTATTGTAGTCTTCATTGGTACAGAACAACTGACAAATGGCCTTTTTCGTGGAAGACATTCAGACATGTCACAGGTTGGTATTTGTCAAATATTCGGAGCAGGCTATGTTGCTATTATATTTACTTTATTGTCTTGGAGCTGTGGACATTTCTCTGTATTTTTGTAACTATTTCTGAACAGGAACCTGGGACTTTCCGGGGCTATGAGTGTTGTGTATCGTTAGTGAGCTAGCTAGTGTCGTTAACAATTTTTCAAAACCGCTCCCCAGAAGGGGAAGACAAAAGTTCTGCACTGCAGGTTTAACATAAAGAAACTGGGTTGAGGTTCTTTCGATATGAATGATGACCGGTTCCAAGTGAGTCGAGTCAAGTCGAGTCGAGCTGTACTATGCAGTGGAAACGTGGCTTTAACAACATCCTTCCTTCTCTTCTGTTATTGGGCCTAAAGGACAATAGCTACTCCTCCATGCTGCAGATCCCTCCAGGAGGCCTGGAGCTAAAGACCAGGATCTTTGTACAAGTGAAGGCATCCAACCTCACAAACAGGTACTTCACACTTTACACATCTTTAAGCAACTGAAGTATACCAATTATATTTTTTTATTCTTAAACATTACAAGTATTAATAATAAAGTACATACTGACATTTTGGTCCCAAATATCTGGCAAAAAAAAATTGGTGCTGTTTGGTACCCATGTTAACCCGAGGACACACACAGGCTTACCTAATCGAAGTTCTAGATAAGTACTTTTCCCAAAACTCTACTTGTGCCAATATCCGCAGCAAAGACCTTCTGTCCCAGTAGATATGCTCACCAGAGTCTGAGAATCACCATCTGTGCTAATACCAAAACTCCTCCTTGCAGATTCAATGTGCTCCTGGACCGATGTTACGCCACAACCTCGCCTTTCCCCATCGACAACACATTTCACGATCTCTTTGTTGGGTGAGTAATCAGCCTAGAGATGAAAAAACTCAGTTTTAGAGACAAATACAGAGCTTTTTGACACAGAGATAATGTTTAGAAATAAAGGCGCACTAACTAGCTTTTTTCTGAGCATTTAGCCGCATCTCATGGTCTTCATTAAAGAATGGAGCTGGCTCAGGTGTTGTTATGATATTTTCATCCACAGGAATTTAAATTTCACAATTTACAAAATACAGTATAGGTCTACTATAAACCTTCCAGTTGAGCGCTCCAACCAGAAAAATCTGAACTCATCAACACTTTTGACCTCTTCTTAGTGTTCTCATTAGATATATACATGCAAACATGTGAAGATTCCCAAGGTGAATGTGGCCGGGCCGTAGCAGGGCCTAATTTAGCTAGAAACTTTGAATTGCAATGACTCCAAATTTCACATTGGAAAGAAACCAACTAGAAAGCAGTTAAATCCCACAGATTCAATAAAGGCAGGCTACACTTGGCAGTCAATAAAAGACTTGCTTAAATGTGTCTTAAAGATAGCTGAAACCTGACGTGCGGACCTACCAGAAAAAAATCACAGTGCACGACCATCATCAGATCAGGGGGACAAGGCAGGAAAACCAGCACACTATTCATCTTGACTGCTTACATATTATAACAACAAATTGGAAATGCAGAACTGGGAGGTGCAACAATTGTGTAGGACTACGGTGGCTCGGGAGGGACCTATGGTGGCTCAGGAGGGTTATCAATCTGTTTTAGTGGTAAAAGCACCTGTGAACCAGGCCTATACTAAACCAGAAGGGATCCTGTCTGTTGGTCAGAATCTCTGAGTTTTAGTTAGACTGAAACCTGGTGAAATAATCTGAAGAATAAGAGAAAAAAATCACCATCTGTCCTCTTCAAGGTGTAACCAGGATGGCCAGACTGTAATGGGAGTCAACGGAGAACAGCAGGAAGCCCGCTTCTCCTTTGAGGCTTTTCGCTTTGTCCAAAACACAGAGTCAACTCTATCCACCTACTATGTACACTGTGCCACCAGGCTCTGTGTGAACTCCTTCTGCCCCAAACTCATCCAGGTCAGATTCTGCCTCCAGATGCAACAAACGTCACAAATGCAAACAAGAACTGTCATACTGAACAATTCTGCAAAACCCTGCAATTTTAAAATTCCTGCTTTCTACAATATCTACACATGGCAGCTACATTATGGTTAAGGTTAGGGAAAGATTGTGGTTATGGGATGGGAATGTCAGACATGCTACCTGCCCCAATCTTTATACCCTTACTTTTTGCCTGGCTACATGTAGGACTTGGATTTGCATTAGATTTTGTCCAATATCAACATAATGGCTTGGGACACTGGGCTGCACAAATGATATCATGCTGTGGATATAGATATAAGTTTGAATGTACAGTAGTTGGTGTGTTTTCATGAAAAGCTGTCATGGTAATCAGGAGTGTTCTTCATTTGTACTGCTACTTCTCAAATACTGTATTACACTATAACAGCCTAGGGTACTTTATTTTTGCTAGAAAACTGTCCTAACTAATCAATCGATTCACCTATAGAACTGCACCACCAGCACCAACTCGAGGAGGCGCCGCAGCGTCAATGACAACCAGGGCACCACAGTGAGTGACATGGCCACCATCAGCTCAGGCCCCATCACTACCCGCCTAGACAACGGTGAGAACGTGAAAGGTCCTCATAGGTTGACGCCTCACAATTCAGAGATATTCAAGTAGCGAAGACACAGCTATACATTTGCTGAATCATACATGTCATATCAGTCTGCATGAGTTCATTGGAAGTTTCGTATGGTCATGAATGAACTGAAGGTTTATGTTGTTCCCTTGCAGGGTATCTGATGGCATCTGGAGGTATGCATACACTGCCAACATGAGTTCATTCACTGTGTTCCTGTATTTTTATCAAACAAAACAGATAACAAGAAGATTGGACAATAACATCATTTGGTCAGACGTGCTGGAAGGCATTGATAGTGTCGCACTCAGTTGTTCACTTAAGTGACAGAGTGGCAGTTTTGATGGAGAATGCCGGTGCCCTCAGCATTAAGGTGACAACAGAGGAGTTCATGTTAGAGCGCCTAAAATCAATATTATTATAATAACAATGTATCAAATGACAATGTGAAAACAATGTGACAATGTGAAAGGGGTTGCTGTAGCGATGAATCTACAGAGAATTATCACCTGAATCTGCAACTGCAGCTCTTGATAGTGAGTTTCGGCTCAACGTTTATCTGTCCGGAGAGTTTTGGTTCACTCTCACCGCTCTCATGGGTCCGATTCCGGCCACAGCGGGCACCTGTTTTCAATGGAAAAGCTCTAAAAAGCCATTGTACACTACCTGCTCAGCAGCAAACAGCAGACAGACACAGTTAGTGACCAGCCAGTGAATAGTGGAGGATTTAGCAACTGAAAAGCCAGATATTTCCCTCAGAAGTCCACCAGACAGCCAGAAACACAACTCCACATGAATGGTGTCCTTTCAACAGTTTTACAGACATCTCTTTTGTTAAGGTCGTCTTTGGGGAAAATGCTTTTGGGATTGCAATAGATTTTTTTGTTGCAGTACCGCAAGTTGTCACTGAGACAAATTAGCAGAAAGGTTGAGTGGAAGCACTGTATCCAGCTCTGTTAATGCAACCATGGGTGAGACGTGATAAATTGTACACGTGGGGATAACAGCACACACCTTCAGACAGTCTTTCCTAAAAAGCATTCATAGTGTTGCATTCGGTTGTTCACACGAAAAGTGAAGAAAGTAGGTGTGTGAAACAGAAAAAAAGAGTTCAAACCTAGCATACTTTCTCACCTCCACACACCTGGACAATTGCTGCATAAAGGCATCAGTATACCTCAGCCAAAGTGCTCGTCGCATGGTAGAACAGCATCACACACACCTTTTCAGTGTCAGAATTGGCTTCCGACATCTTTTGTAACTTTCTGAAACCAACAATCCAACAAGCACATCCCCTTCACACAGTGAAGCTGTGAACCCTTTTTGGTTGGCTTTAAAGTGGGTGTGATTCAGAAAGTTAATAAACTTTCTATGTTGGAAAGGCGTGGGGGGATGGGGTTTCAGACATTGTTCATTGATCTGGCTAGCAATTTGTCTGAAGCATACTGAGGCTCTTGCAAGGAGCCAGATGAGGCAGTTCATCTGATCAGAATATCTACTGGATTGATTGAAGGTTGGAGAACACACAGTACCTGGGGAAAGATATGCCCGGGTCTCTGTGCTGACCAAAATCTGGACTGGATAGAGGGGTCTTTAACTGTCATTAGTCAGTATAACAATCACCTTGCCCACTTATATGTGTGTAATGATCATGGAGACCAATTGGCTTGACAATTAAATACATAAATGTTGTACATAAATACATTGCCTTCTGTACTTTGCTCTATATGGTCTAATCCTCTGTGTCTCTTTCCTTCCCAGGTGCTCAGCAGACTCATATGAACAGTACCGTGCTGGCTGTTTCAGTCG